>JASPKZ010007239.1:420000-542500 GCA_030220185.1 Diploptera punctata | reverse complement strand
AACAATGGTCATGCAAATACTCATTATGGTACCGAAACTAGTCTAAGAAGAAGAATATGAAGTGAGTGATAAAACTGTACATAAATGATCCCACATGCCATTGTCGAAGAATGAAATTGTTCAAGTTACTGGTATAGGTCTTGCATACCAACATATAATATATATATATATATATATATTATATATAATGTAGTCATAGTAGGACTTTATTAGACAAAAAGTAAGATATTTACAAATATGGGTCACACGGGCAGTAAGCCGTACATGCTGTTGACAGTCCGTTACAATAAAGTAATAATTGGTGTGTAAAGAAAAACAAAAAAAGAAAACAATAACATTACAATTTCATAATAATACAATAGCATTATACATTAATTAAGTTATGTATAATTATTAAGAATTAATGGTATTGCATTTTGATAACACACATTTATTCATGAATGAGTGTTGTTCTTATTTTCTGAGTTTTGTCCAGAAATTTACCCAAGTTTATCCAATTTTCTGGATTTACCAATAACTCATAGCATGCCAATCTTTCCCGATTTGAATTTAGAAATCTTTCCGGTAATAACTGACGTCTCCAATATTCTAAATCATCACATTTTCCTAATATATGTATCTGGTCTTCAAAGTTCCCATACACTGGACATATTCGCATATCGTGATCGCCGCTGATTTTTAGAAATTTCCATATCCCTAGCCTAAACCAAGCAAGCCCTGATCTCTCTTTAAATCCTAGGTTGAGTATATAAGATTCTTATCCCCAAACATGTTTTAGGTCTCTTTGTAAACAGTGAGCATTTTCCCGTACATTCGGCGAAAATACCTTGTTGGTTTATATCTAAGTATCTCATCCTTATTTTTCTCCACACATTCTTGCGATTTTCAGTCCCTTTTTCCCATATTCAACTGATCCCAATCTTTTCGAGTTCTCTCCTAACCTCGTCTGCCCAAAATTTCACATCTATGTTTCTAATTTGGTGGTCATAACAAATTGCTCTAAGCTTTGTTTGTTCACCTTGGATTACCCGCAACCAGTATTTGAATACACAAATTTTGCAGTTTATGTCGTCCTGGAATGACCCAAATTCATATAAAATTCCACAGTTAGAAATGGCCTTACTAAGTCCGTAATATATTTTAGAAAATGCGTATATGCCTTATTTAGTATTTCCGTTCTTTGGAAACCTCAAATCTCACTACCATAGTGCATTACTGGCCTGACCATCGCTCCATACATTTTTTCTAAGGTGCTGACTGGAATATCAGGCACTCGACCCAGAATACCAAGTACACTGTTAAGTTGTCCCCTCCCTTTAAATAATGCTATATCAATATGTTTTTTCCACTTTCCGTTCATTTGCAATGTCATATCAAGATATTCAAAATGTTTCACGTTTTGAAGTACTTGATCTCTGTATTTCCATTCCTCTGCTCTACCATAAGCCGTCCCATTTTTAAAAGTCATTGTTTTTTGTCTTAATAACATTTACAGTCAATCCCCAATTCCTACAGTATATTTCCAGTCGTCAAGACCTCTTTGCAATCCCTTGATTGTCTTGGAACAGATAATTAAATCACCTGCATACAACAGGACTGGGACTTTAACATTTCTTAATTCCGGAGCCTCAATGTCTCCTTCTAGCATACTACTTCTTCTTCTTTGGCTTTCCCCCACTTATAGATTTGCCGTCTTCAGTTTCCATTTATCTCTATCATTCCAATCTCCCTCTTCCAAATTCCTATCATCCATTATAGTTCTGGCGTAGGTTTTCCATTTCCATCTTCGTCTGCCACTTTTATTTCTTCCATGGGGTGACCACTGGTATATATTTTTTGGCCATCTTTCATTTTCCATTCTTTGTACATGGCCATACCATTTAAGCGTTTGATTTTCAATCCTCTTAACAACAGATGTGGTGACATTCATTTCTCTCCAAAGGAATTTTTATCCTGTCTTGTTTTTTGGAGGCTTCTTCTAAAATAATCAAATTCAACTGTTCTAACTTTATTCTTTTGTAATTCCGTCAAAGACGAAGTTTCACTTCCATATGACAAAATATTCTGTATTATGCTCTTATAATATTTAATTTTAGGAAGTTATATTTTGAGGTTATTTTAATTATATTATTTTTGGTCTGGACATCTTACCTCAATATTGAGGTAAGATGTCCAGACCAAAAATAATATAATGCTCTTATAAATTTTCATTTTAGTTTCCTTTGCAATATTTTTGTTCCAAATTATTCCAAGTAATGTCTTAGTTGCATTTTTTGCCATTGCAATTTTAGTGTGTACATCTCTCTCACAGGTACCTGAACTTGTAATTATTGACCCAAGATATTTAAAAAATTAACATTTTTTTTTATTTTCCCCCTGTTTCGAGTATGAGGTCATCTACATCCTTTCCCAAACACATATATTCTGTTTTGTGTAAATTTATATTCAGTCTCCATTTTTTATATTCTTCCATATGTTTATTTATCACATATTTCATATCATCTTCATCCCCTGCAAAAATTATTTGATCATCTGCAAACAACAATGAATGCAGTACTTTTCCTCCTATAGGAATACCCACTTCAGAACATTTTTTATAGGTCTAAATAAATGTTAAAAAGAATTGGTGACAAACTGCATCCCTGATTAAGGCCTTTATTCACTGTGAATTCCTCTGTTAAATTATTCTGTATTTTTACTTTAGCTTTTGTATTACTATAGATCCTCCTAACAATATTAATCCATGTATCACAGATATTCATATTTCTCATTGCCATCCATAACAATTGTTGAGGTACACTATCTTATGTCATCTCTAAATCAATAAAGGTAATATGTAGTTCTTTATTTTTTGCTAGGATTTTTTCTTGTAATTGTCTAATACAGACAATATTATCAATATATGATCTTCCACTCCGGAATCCACATTGTTCTTCTCTTAAGTTATCTCTTATCTCCTTAAGTTTAAAATTTATAATTTTACTAAAAATCTTAGCCATTGAAGGTAAAACGCTTATACCTCTATAATTGGAACACAGTTTTTTATCATCTTTTTAAAAGTAGGAGTAATATACGATAAATTCCAGTCTTCTGGGATATCGTCTCCAATTTCAATTTTATTAAAAAGTTTTGTTAAAAATGTTACTAAAATATCTCCTCCTTGTTTTAGGAGTTCTTCTTCTTTTCTTCTTAAACTTAATATGTAGGATTTTCATCCTGTTTATTTCCAAAATCACTCCTCGGAGAAAGACGTATTGGATGTGCATTCACTGTCTATCCATCTATTGGCTGGTCTTCCTCTTGTTCTTCTCCCGTCCATTGATCTATCTTCTTTAGCTCTTTTTGCAAGCCGGTTTTCTTCCATTCTTTCTATACGACCCTTCCAATATTTTCGTCTATCTATAATAAATTTGGTTATGTCTTGAATATGGCATTTGTCCCTAATTTCTGTTGTGTATTTTATCAAATAATGTTTTCCCCTGAATAGTTCTTAAGATTTTCATTTCGCATGTGCTTATTATTTGTTTAGTTTAGGAGTTCCACCTGAATATTTCCTGGTCCTGGTGCTCTCCCATTTTTTGCCTCTTTCAAAGCTCTTTTTACTTCATCTTCTGTTATCTCTGGAGTGTCAAATTTATATTCTACATCCGTATCTTGAAGTTGAAACTCATTTCTATTTTCTTGAAGTAAACCTTTATAATGTTGCATCCATTCTGATGGTCTTATTAACTGAATATTTATCTTCTTCCTTTCTGATTTCCTTCTAGCATTACGTCTACAATATCATCAACGAATAGATTAAATAGCATTAGTGATAAAAAGCAACCTTGTCTTACTCCCTGATTAGGCTTCACTGCTCTCTGTGATGTGCCCTTGGTCTACTTTTATACAAAATTTAACATATTTATAAATTGACATTAAAGCATGTATCATTTTATGAGACAATCCTTTCCGATTTAATTTTTCCCAAGGTGTGCTTTGGTCCAAAGTATCAAATGCCATCTTAAAATCAATGAATGCACAAAATAATTTACCCCCTTCATTTTCAGATTATCATCAATTAATGTTCTCAGAACAAATACGTTGTCCACTGTGGAGTACCCTTCTCTAAAACCTGCCTGATATTTTGAGATCCTATTGTTCTCTTTAGCCCATTGTCTCATTCGTTCGTAAAGTACTTTACAATATATTTTTCCGAACACTGACAAGAGGCAAATTCCCCTATAACTTTCTGGTACCTGTGTCCTACCTTTCCCTTTGCATAGCGGTTGGATGACATCTGTCGCCCAGGCTTCCAGATAATCTCCTCCATTAAAAAGTTTGTTGAACACAGTTTTTAAAACTTCTAATAATTTTGTTTTTATTATTGATTTAACATTTCTCAATTAAAGATAAATTATATTCGAAGAGAAAAATGTTCGCCTAGACCGAGACTCGAACCCGGGACCTTTGGCTTGCCGGGCCAGATGCTCTACCAACTGAGCTACCGAGGCGAGTTACAATATAGACGCAAATTTTTCTCTTATATACGTTGTAATTCCCTCTCGCCAAATGCTTTTGAAACCATTGCTTCTATCTTTGCAAATGGCGGCTTCTTAGTTAAGAAGACATTTATTAGGAATTTATCATTACTTTATAAAGCTAGTAAGGCTTCTAATGATGTTAATAAATTAATGAGTCATTTTAACATCTTACCTCATATTTCATGTTTTATCAAACACGGTAACTATAGTTTTCAAATGATCTTGTCATTCATTTTCAACCGCCATTATAACTCATTGAATGAGTTGAAAATGAATGACAAGATCATTTGAAAACTATAGTTACCGTGTTTGATAAAACATGAAATATGAGGTAAGATGTTAAAATGACTCATTAATTTATTAATTAAGAACCTCATAATGTGTTTCCCAATTTTAACTTTGAATTCTAATGATGTTTTTATTATTGATTTAACATTTCTCAATGAAAGATAAATTATATTTGAAAAGAAAAATTTCCGCCTATACCGAGACTCGAACCCGGGACCTTTGGCTTGCCGGACCAAATGCTCTACCAACTGAGCTACCGAGGCAAGTTATGATATAGACGCAAATTTTTCTCTTATATACGTTGTAATGCTCTACCAACTGAGCTACCGAGGCGAGTTACGATATAGACGCAAATTACAACGTATATAAGAGAAAAATTTGCATCTATATCGTAACTCGCCTCGGTAGCTCAGTTGGTAGAGCATTTAGCCCAGCAAGCCAAATGTCCCGGGTTCGAGTCTCGGTCTAGGTGAAAATTTTTCTCTTCAAATATAATTTATATTTCTAATAATTTATTGGATGATATCATATTTTTCAAGAATTCCCCTGGTAATCCATCAATTCCAGATGCTTTACCATTATTTAAACATTTAATGGAAGAAACCACTTCATTTTTCGAAATATCCTGATCCAGTAATTGAATATAAATTAGGTCAGGGATCTCAACTATATTTCCTTGATTATATCTTAATCTCTCATTTCCCAGCACCCTATCAAAGTAGCTTTTCCATTCCCCGGGCATTATTCTTGTCCGATTTATGGACTTTACTTTGAGTTCCCTTATCGCTTTCCATATGTTCGCAATGTTCCCACTTTCAGTCGCGACTCTCATTTCTTCAGATTTCTTATTTTGCAATTCTAGTTTTGTTTCTCCCAGTAATTCTTTATATTCCTTTCTCTCTTGTGCATAATTTTTTTCTGTTTTCATGTGTGCTTTCTTTTCTGAACTTTAAAAGACTACTTTCGACAAACTTCTTCTTCTTTCTACATGCATTATTGTACCACCCTTTGTCCTTCTCATTCATTGTGCATTTAACCTTGAATTTTTCCCCTGCTTTTTGAAAAGATTCTGTCAAAGTTTTAATAATTTCATCCCCGCTAAGATCCTATAATTGCAGATCCTGTATTAGAGTTTCCAAACTCCTGATAAATTCTTCTCTCAGATCCTCGATCCACCTGAAACATGTAATTGGCCGTAATATTGTTGCCACCTCATCATTAACTGTCTCACTAATACCTTTCATATTTAAAATAAGTTTGATTGGGAAGTAGTGAGATTCGATTCTGGAAACTATATACTTAGGACTGGAATCACATCTTGTGTGCATATTGAATAATCGATTATATATACTCCATTTTTATTAAAAAATGTCAGTTCTCCATTTTTATTTTCCCCATATTTCCCATTCAAAATTTCAAGTTCAAATGCATCACAAAAAGCTAACAATTGGTTTCCTTCTGAATTTATAATTTTATCTTTACTTCTCCTACCCTCACCTCGTGTTTCATTCATTACCATCTAATTTTATAGTGATATTTTCCTCCCCATTCCTACAGTTACAGTCCCCTAAAATAATTATTCCCGCTTCCGGAAACCTACCTTTTATTTCTGCCAACGAGTCAGACAATTCAACGAAAAAATTTGGATTGGCATACCTGGAATTTAGTGGTTGGCGGTAAATAAACAGACATCAGACACATTTCTGCTCTTCCTGCATGGTAATATATACAAATTGCCTCTTTTAAAGCAATATTTACCTTTTTAATATATGGGTCCAAGTTAGCTTTATATAAAATGGCAACACCACCTGGATGTCTACCTTTCTTCTCTTTAGTTTCACTACCCTTGAAATAACTTTTTATATTACATAGATTTACGCATTCATTAGCTTTTAACCATGTCTCCGCTAGAGCTAATATATCAAAAGTCTCAATAAACTCTACACATCTGTCCAGTGAAAGTTTTTGTTTTAACCCTTCGATGTTCCATGTACCAACTGTCAACAAATCCTATTTTGTTCCCTTGCCATTTGTCTTACCTGTATTTTTCAAACTTCCGCTGTCTCTCAATAGTTCCTTTTTTGCTGGTAAATTGATCAGTCTTAGTGATTTTCTTTATATTATTTTTAGTCTGATCATCTTACCTCAATATTAATGTTGATTTGTTCTTGAACATGTTTCAAAACAATTCTGTTTTATCGTCAGCTTGTCTAGACTCTGGATAAAACAGAATTGTTTTGAAACATGTTCAAGAACAAATCAACATTAATATTGAGGTAAGATGATCAGACTAAAAATAATATAATTAAAATAACCTCAAAATATCACTTCCTAAAATTAAATATTAGTGATTTTCTTGTTTGCATTCTTGTGTCTGCCAGTCGTTCACCTCTTAGGGTGGGATATTCTTTTTTGTGCTTGGCTGTTTTGTGCTGAATGTCTGCTGGACCCCTCGGAGTTAGTATCATAGTACTTCCTCTCTCTTTCTCTGTGTAGAATTTTCTCCATCCTCTGCTGTAAGGAGACCACCTGCTGTTGTAGCATCCCCTGTAGATTTTGGGGACCTGCTGTCATTGACTTCTTCAAATTCATTTTCAGGGTTGTCCATATTTTCTAGATGCTCCCTGCTCCAGATTCGTCCATTTATAATTAATTTATTAAATTGCAGGATTGCATGGCAGCCCTGCCACCTCGCCTCGAGCATGTGTCACTTAAGAAAGTCCCCTTCGCGACACACCTTCTCACTAAAGTCTTCGGCAATATTGATACCAGTCCCTTTAAGATATTTACTGTCTCGAAGGATCCAACACTATTTTGTAGTGTGATATTTGCATACAATCGGTCTCTTTCCACTATTCCAAGACCTACTCTGTGCGCTCTTTCAATATCACTGTCCACCAAATCAATCCCGATTTGCGCCACTACTCTTTTAACTATAAGTTCAGTTTCCTCCCAGCTCTCCCTGTCTTCTTCATGCACTCCATATATCACAATATTATTACGGCAACTCTGATTTTCGAGATAGTCTAATTTAGATTCCAGCCATTTCAATCTGTCCTCTGTGTTTGTGTGTGAATAAAGATAGATATGTATATATAAATTTTGGTCATGGTCATTTTTCGTGTCTACTAGATACGATCAGTGATGATCTGTAAACTTTTTAAAAAATCTTTTCATGATAAACTCAACAGCTTCATTCCTTCGGAACTGCCAAAATATCTTTTACAAATTTATATAACTTTCACAGGGAAAAAAAAAAAAAACACTATGAGGTTTAATTTAAGAACTAAATTAATGTTTTTATTACCTCACTTCATATCCCGTATCGTCTAGACTGCTGTTTCGGAGCTATATCTCCATCCTCAGTAGCCTCTCATCAACTGATGTTATGTCGTTTCTTCGCCAAGAAATGACACCGGTCGATGAGAAGCTACTGAGGTGGAGATATAGCTCTGAAACTGCAGTCTAGAAGATGAAGGATATGAGATGAGGTAACAAAAATATTAATTTAATTCTTATCTTTTACAAGAATATCATTAAATCAATCTTCATTATACAGAGGTTTGACTTTATACTCGGTACTGCACCATAACTGAGAAGTTTAAGGCATTATGCCTTGGAACACAATTGGACATGCACTGGGGTCAAGCCCCCAAGGGAGAAGAAATTTTCTTATGGAATTTGATCAGTATGGGACAGTGTTCACCCAGCCCCAATAGGAATTTGGGTAGCTACAGTAAGTAGCAGTTCAGGTTGAGAAAACCAGCTATAATGGCTGGGGGACCCGACATGCTGACCACATGTTACCCACTACACTGGCAGGATGAATGTCCTATGTAATCAACACATGTGGAAGTGAGATCAGCAGCTGGCTGGTAGGCCAAAGACTTCCTAGGTCTGTCGTGCCATAGAGTTTAGTTTTAGCTTTTTGACTGTAGACGGTTCTTTTTTTTAAATTTCATGTTCTATAAATCCATGAAAGGCAAAACTCATACAATCTTCCACACAAATACAAAGAAATAAATTATTTTTTTACTTTAAATTATAAATAAAAATATATCATACCATTCAGAAGCTCATCCAAGTTCTTGCGTACTTTCTTCAATTTCTCTTGAATGTTGTTTTCCATAGTTCCATATTCTTGTATACAGTCATTTAAATCTTTGTCAACAGCATGCAGCTCAGCTGCAAGCTCATTTAACTTTTTAATATCAACAGGAGAATTCAATTTTGATAGAAGTTCAGACTGGTTTTCATATAGTCTCAATATAAAATCTGTCAAACTCCCATCACTCTTCTGCACATTCTGGAACAGCTCCTATAAATTAATAAATAAATATTTTATTTTAGCATTTAGCACCTCTCAAAAAAGTTATAATAATATATAAACACACTATTCTTGCGGTTATATTATATGGAAGCAAAACATGGACTCTTACTTTCTGGGAGGAGATAAGATTACGAGTATTTTAGAATAAAGTTGTCATGAATTTTTTTTTAAATGAAGAGATGAAAAGACAGATGAAGGAGTAAACTTTATAATCTTTTATAAAACTAGTTATAACGAGAATTAAATCTCAGACTGCAATGAGCAGGATATATGGCACAAATGGGAAAAGAAAGAGGAGGCATTAAAACTTCTTGTAGGAAAACTACAGTGAAAATATCCAGTAGATATGCCAAGAATGAGGCAGGAGAATAACATTAACAATGATTATAAAATTACAATAGAAAGTAACATTATGAGCAGAGTTAGGATTTTTAGGTGCAAATATCATACTAAAAAAGGAAGGAAAAATGTGCTAAAATAAGGTTAAAAAAAGGGACAAAAAGGTGCGGTTTCATTCAACTAATTCTTTCTCCTATTCCAGTTAGTTTATTGAATTGCAAACAAGTATCTACATCAAATCATCACTCATCAGAAGAAGTAAAAAACATGAAAGAGTTGTACTTTAATACATTAAATATCTGTACATTTTTAAAAATAAGTTTGTTTCTATTAGGAGATAGAATGTCTTTGTACATGCTGAAGCTTTTTTTGACATCCACAGAAACCAATGGAGCAAACTTCATATTCACTCGGAATGGCAACTCTAAAGATGTGGCAAATTCCTCAACATCCGGATTCTTCTGAAGACTAGACTCAAGTTTGCATTTGGCAAAGCCATCTAACTGTTCCTTCACAGAAGTAAAAATATCTCTTTGTTTTTCCTTTTTAAGACATTATTCTTCCAATCGTTTAATAGCTACAGGCAGGTACTTGTAACCATGGACACAAAATAGATCTGTCTGCAAATTATGTGTTTTCTCTGGTACAGAAGTTGCTGCACATTGGAAATTGCACCTGCATCAGCTAGATCCAAAGAATGTCGAAACTGTCATAAAACATAACAGCACACTCAATCCATGATCCCCAGAATGACCAAGAATTTTGGAAGGGGCATGCCAGTGATTTCCCTGTAGGCAACAACACAACTCAGAGCTTTCAGTAGAATCTTCTTCAGTGATGTCGTATTCATTTCGTGTGGATTCACAAACTCTGTGACAGGCATGGGCCAAGCATGTTACATGCAAAGGTTTCAATTGCTTAATTGCTGAAACCATGTATGGATTTGATCCGTAACCACCAGAACTTTCAACTCGGTATCACTAGGCCACAGCTTTTGACAGAAGTCCATGATTCATTGCATTACTGTGCTGGAATTGGCTTTGTGCAGCTCATACATTTTGAACAACATGACTAACTTCCTTCCCTGCTAAGGGAAAACTAAAATGTTCAAAACACATCGTTCCATTGAGTGTGGTTTCACCCAGCATGATTCCCACATTGCAATCAGACACTTTCTCCTTGATTCTTTGTATGATTTCTTGGTAAACAGGATCCATGTAGTTTTTTCTTAAAGTACTGTCATCAGAGACTGACATCTTTGTGTATTTTTCAAAAAATCCTTTACAGGGTGGTTGGTTTACCTTATTGAGTGGAATTCCCAACTGTGTAAGAGCCAAATCAATGTTGAATTTCTTCAAATTTTGAATTTTTTAAGAACACTGTTCAAGAGAATTTCAAAACAGAGGTTGCCGTGATTTATTTTTTTAAAGAGTCTAATTCTTTTGATGTTTAGAACTGGAAATGTGTTGTTTGATGCGGTCTCGCTGGTGTTTTTCATCTAACAAAATTTCTGAATTGCAAATAGTGCATCGTATAACAGTTCTATCAGTTTCTATAGAATCTTGTTTAAATTCCTGAATCAGAACAGAAAATCGGGCACTGGACACCTTTGGCACAGTAAATCTAGTAATACACTCTAGTAACAAACTTACATTCACGAAAAGTATTTCGGTGAAATTAAAACGATAGAATGGAATACATTTGCATTGTTGCAGGATATTTATTTCGGTAAAGTGAGAGAAAGAAGATTTGCCGTACACACAATTATTTTTCATTGTTGGGGGCACGCCGTAGCGTAGTGGTTAAGGCACTGAGCTACAAGCCGGAGGGTCGAGGGTTCAAGTCCCGTTGGGGTCAGGATTTTTAAACTGACCCAAACCCTCTGGCGGCACTATGGCCCTGGGGTCGACTCAGCCTCTAACGGAAATGAGTACCAGATGCTTGTTCTGGGGGTAAAGGCGGCCGTCACGCAGGGCTGACAACCCGGCTGACATAAAGTGCCGATTGTCTAGAAAAGTGGGAGCCTTAACCTCCTACTACCCCAAGGGCCTCCGGGCCTGTCGTGGGATCACTTTACTTTTTACTTTACTGTTGCAGGTGTACTTTCAGTGCTGCATTTACTATTTGCATGTTCACTGCGATGTTAATTTAAAATTACTTAAATATTTTTTTATTGATTCAAAACCATATAGAAATGGAATGTAACTCACAAGTCATATCTCTTATAAATGATAAAATGTGCTGTAGAATTTATATATTAAATTTGGGTATTTTTAACATTATGAGGTTCAATTCATAAGAATTAAATAAATCGTGATTATTTCTTACCTCATACTTCTATATTCCTTTAAATACAGCACTGCAGTATTTAAAGGAATATAGAAGTATGAGGTAAGAAATAATCATAATTTATTTAATTTTTATGTGCTGTAGAAGTTTATTGAAAAGCAAATGAAAAGGGAAAAAGGGGGGGATTGTGAGCACGGTTGTGGAAAAGGGGATAAACCTCTCAAAAAAGGGAAAAAGGTGCTTGAATAAATGCCTCCTTTTTCAACAAGAGACAAAATTTCAAACTGTGGTATCTTTCCAAAGAGCTTTAATTTATCCTGAGAAAAAAAGGTGCGCACTTAAAAATCCTAATCCTAATTATGAGGTTCTTCTTAATAAATAAGAAGAATCTGTATTCACATACCTCATAGTAGTTGAATTCTTTTAGGGCATGTTTCAAAACAAATCTTGTTTTATCATCAGCTTGTTCAGAGTCTGGACACACGCACGCACACACACACACATGCATGCACACACACACACACACACACACACACACACACACAAAAAACCAGTCACTAATTATTAGACAATGAATTTTTATATGCCAAAAGTTAAGATTACAGGTACAGAAGATATAGGTATCTTCTTTTCCAATCAATAGGAAAAAAAATTAATTTTTTAAGAAAAAATTTTTAACTCATACTGGGATTTGAACCCAGTCTATTGACCACTAGCCATCTGTGCATCACACTTTCACACTTTAGACGAGAATTTTTCTCTATTACACAATCCTGTGAACCTTCGTCCACAATGCCACATGACTACTTCTTATTCAAGATTTTAATAGGATTTAATATTACTATTACAGTTGTAATGCTAATATTGCAATGTTTTTACATAAATGTATACACTCATATTGAATAATAAATGAATTACTTATTTTAGGAAATTAGGAATAAATTAATTATTGAAGAAAAAATTTTCATCCACATTGAGTTTTGAACTCAAGATATCTACTTCTATTTACCGCCACATTGACCACTTTGGTATCTGGGCATCACACTATAGAAGGAAATTTTTTCTCTCTCTTATACAATCCCATTTGCATGCAGGAGTGAACCTTCATCCATAATCCCACCTGGCATTCAATCTGAATCGTTCAAAAGAAAAGATATCTTAAAAGCTAGTTAAACGAGCTGACGATAAAACAGAATTGTTTTGAAACATGTCCAAGAACAAATCAACATTAATATTGAGGTAAGATGATCAGACTAAAAATAATATAATTAAAATAACCTCAAAATAACACTTCCTAAAATTAAATATTAAACAAAATTCAACCTAATTGTTCTTTTTGTATACCGTAAAATGGGGTGAATAGCAACAGTGGGGTGAATAGAAACGAAACTTCTGAAAAAATTCAACATTATGTAATAGGGGGTTAAAGTAAAGCAGACAGGGATATATTTTTTTTATGAGATGGAAATAAGGTAAGATTTAAGGGAAATGTGATTTTGTGTGGTTGGCAATACTGAGATTCAGATTCAGTGGTGTGACAAAGCAACTTCTGTTTCAGCCGATTTTCATCGTTTTCCAAACTTTACATGTAAGTACCATACCTCATCACCTCACATGTTTGAATTGTACTATTTTTTATACCTTGTATACCTGTAGAAGATATCACATTGTTTAATATAGTGTAAACAAAACCATTTCTTTGTTTCAATTTTTGTTTTAGGTTATGATCCATATTTTGAATCTGTGGGGTGAATAGAAACACATTATTTTGCTGTTTCTATTCACCCCACAAATCGTAAAGTTTTTATTTTGTGTTCATTTTCCAATGTCACAGCTGAAAGACAATTAAATATATAATATAAACACCAATAGTTATCCAATTGAGGAATATTAGCTGGCACAAGCTATAATGTGACCGTTTTCTTTCAGCATGCCAAGGAGTTACAAACGATTAAAACCGAACAAAGTACAAGATCCAGAGGTTATTAAGGCAGCTGTTGAAGACATAACTAATGGCCTTAGCCTTCGAAACGCAGCGGCAAAATATGACATCCATTATATGTCCTCTACAGACATTTGAAAAAAGGTGATCAAATTAAGAAAAAAGGAGGGCAAACCGCTTTAACAGAGAAGAAGAGGAAAAAAACTGTGGCGAGTAGACTTATTATTTGTGCTGACTGGGGCTACCCAATTGATTCGTGGACTCTGCGAATTTTGGTCAAAGAATCGCTTGACCGCCAAGGTAGAACCATAAAAAAAATTCAAAGACAACTTTCCTGGCCGTGATTTTGTCTATTCTTTTTTGAATAGACATAAGGCTGACTTGTCACAAAGGTTATGCCAAAACATTAAACGGGTCAGAGCAGGTGTCTCCCCAGAAACGATCAATGAGTACTTTGACAGACTAGAAGCAGAGCTCAGAGACGTTCCTTCATCAAACATTATTAATTATGATGAAACGAACCTTTCTGATGATCCTGGAAAACATAAAGTAATAACTAAGCGTGGATGTAAGTACCCAGAAAGGGTGATGAACTCAACCAAATGCTCCATTTCTGTCATGTTTTCAGCTGCTGGTGATGGTCACCTCTTACCCCCATATGTAGTCTATAAATCTTTACACTTGTATGAAAGTTGGAGAGAAGGAGGCCCTGATGGGTCCAGATACAATAGGACCAAAAGTGGTTGGTTCGACAACTTTTGTTTTTCTGATTATGTTGAAACCATAGCCCTTCCTTATCTTAGACGTTTACCTGGCAAAAAGTACATGATTGGAGACAACTTATCTAGCCACTTGTCCTTGGATCTCATTAAAAAATGTGCAGAAAATGATGTCCACTTTATATTTTTACCAGCAAACTCCACGCACCTCACTCAACCATTAGACGTGGCATTCTTTCGGCCTCTCAAAATGGCATGGCGTTCAATCCTTCTAGATTGGAAAAAAGGACCCGGCAAGAATGAAGCTACCATTCAAAAGAGCAAGTTTCCTAGTTTGCTAAAGAAACTGTGTGAATCATGCAAATCGGAAAATGTAATTTCTGGCTTTAGAAAATGTGGTATTGTGCCCCTAAATCGGAAGGAAGTACTAAAGATGCTACCCTCAATGCCTGTTTCTATTGACCCCGCTCGATGGGGTGTATAGAAACAGCATGTTTTCAATTTTTTTAAATTTTACCTTGCCATAAAAAGAAAATATGAAGCTGCAGGCTTGTAGAGGACGGGAAGACCCATAAACCGAGGTAGGTCTCAATTCAATATCTCTTATAGTACTTTTGATATTTAAACTTGAAGTTCAAAACTGTTGCTATTCACCCCATTCTACGGTAGCATTTATTACTAGTTCAGTTAAATTTTGATTAATTAACTTTTAAAATATCTTTACATTTGAACAATTCAGATTGAAAAAAATTGTTGGTTGACAAGTAAATAATTACCTTGTTATTTATTATCTTACTTGAACAAATCTGTATTAATAATGTGCTTTTAATTAATTATATACAGATATTAACATTTTGCATGGTCAAGTTTGTATTCAGGGCAATATTTCATCAATGTCCACCGCTGTGGTCTTGGAGTAGTGTGCTCCCTTGTCATGCAGCAGGTCCGAGTTCAATTTTCGGTCACAAGTTCCCAACGTGAGGTCTCTTTAGTTGTTTTTACTCATCTATAAGACTAATGTGAGGAAACTTTATTACTATAATGATAGCGATAGAGAATTTTACCTTGCTATTGTTATAATAAATTAATGTACCTGCCCCAAACGTACAATCATCATCATCCACATTTGTATTAGATTAAGGACTCTCCTGGTGCACTACTATCACCATCAATCATCATGGAGCAGCCTTCCAGGCCCCTCAATCTCGAAGTGGCTTACAATTACAATACCAGAAATGTCATAATGACAACTTGGAGCATTGAACATATATACTTAGTCAATCCCTTTTAGAAGAACTCCCCTCAAAAATCCACTTTAGAGAAAATGTTTGGTGATTAGCTTAAAGAAGTCTCATTGTATAAAAATAAATAAAGTATTAACCATAGTTCTTTCATCCAGATCATTTCCATTTTGAATGATGGAATCAACATCAATGCAATGGTCACTGATTTTGTGAATTTCGGCTATAGAAAGAGATTTATTTAATTCTTCTAAGCTACTTCTGTATTTAGACACAGAATGTACCAATGCTTCTACTGCTCGTCCTTCAAACTCCAATTCTTGCATCCATTCTGAAACAAAAATAAAATAAAATTTGAAGCAGATAAAAGAAATAAATGCACACATGCACATATACAGATATAGACACAACATTTTCTTAACTAACATGACATTTTGGGTACAATAGATTAGGATTTGGGTAAGTTAGCTGTACTTAGTTTATGGTACAAAATAAAGGTCAATATAAAAAATAAAGGTAAATGGTAAAAATAAAGGTAAATGGTGAAAATAAAGGTAAATGGTGGAATAAAATGTAAATGGTGGCAATAAAGGTAAATGGTGGCAATAAAGGTAAATGGTGGCATTAAAGGTAAACGGAGAAAATAAAAATAATAGGGAAAAGCTTTGCAGATTAAATTTGCTATATTGGGAGAAGAGAAAAAATATTGTCACTTTTCTTAAATATCATGTAAGAAAAAAAAAAAGAAAAGAAAAACAGGAGACAGGAAAAAAAAATCCTCCATGATATGTTTATCTTGTTGTGGTGGAGTGGCTTGTGTGCTTAAATGATCCCAGTGGTAGCATTGCTGTCGAAAGGGTTTTTACCCATGCCAGACAGGTCGAAGACAAAAAGCTAGATGAAAAAAAATACCTTGGTCAAATGAGTGACTGTAAAAAACACAACCATCAAGAAATGCATTCATGGGTTTCACTGCAATCTGTGGAGAGCTCATGTCCACATGGTCAGGAACCTATTGGGTTCGATACTGCCAGTGAATTAAAGTAGTTAGAGAAGAAAAAATAATTATATATATTTGTAATTTTTATTTAATCCTTATTTATAGTCATTTTATTTATTTCACACACAATTCAAGCATGTAGGATCCTAATTAAAACATTTTGTCTGTTCATTCTTATAGTTGTTTTTTGTCGAACGTATGTTTCAGGGCTTCTTAGTCCCATCGTCAGCGATTACAGACTCAAACATATGTTCGACAAAAACAACTGTAAGAGGTAAGAATGAACGGACAAAATGTTTTAATTATTAAACAAACCTCTTAATGTTACTTCCTATTGTACTTTAAAATGTAGGATCCTCTTTATAGATAAAAATGACTTAAAAATTCATGGTAAATGAAAAAAAAATCTTATTTAAAGAAAAATCTGATTTATTTCAGTGGAATAACCCCAAAAAATTAAGCTTTGATTTGGTTTTCCAAGTTTTAAAATTATAAATTAATGAGTCATTTTTACATCTTACCTCACAGTTTATGTTTTCTTAAACATGGGAACTGCAATATAAACTATGATGTAAGATGTAAAAATGACTCATTAATTTATGAATCAAGCACCTCATAATGTTATTTCCCATATTCAACTTTGAATTTTAAAATTATACTGATCTGTCCCATTACAACTGCTTGCACAGAAAGGATTTTTTCTGAATCATGAGGAATAAAAAGTTACATCAGGTCAACCATGTCAAGCACAAGGCTTTGTAGAATTTTTTTTTTTAACATTTAAAACTGCTCCAATTTCTTTGTACTTTTTTTGCACTGGAACACTTAAATTTAAACTTCTTGGGTACAATGCCCTGGATTGCTATCCAAATAATAAACAAGAGGCAGGACAAACATACATAGTCTAAATATACCTTGCCAGAATAAACAATAATTATGAAATTATATTATTTTTTTTATTTAAAACAGAATTGTTTTGAAACATGTTCAAGAACAAATCAACATTAATATTGAGGTAAGATGTTCAGACTAAAAATAATATAATTAAAATTACCTCAAAATATAACTTCCTAAAATTAAATAATAATTATGAAATTGCACTTGAATATAGAGTAACATGCATATGACAGGTTTGAGTTAACAGTAAACAAGATAAGGAGGAGATAATATACATAGGAACTAAGTACAATCATGGGTATTGAATTAACCCTTTAGGTGTCATGTGCCAATTAGATCGGCTCTGGTGCTTCTGTCCATTACCTGCCAGACAATATACTTAAACTATATTTGAAGAGAAAAATTTTCGCCTAGACCGGGACTCGAACCCGGGACCCTTGGCTTTCCGGGCCAAGTGCTCTACCAACTGAGCTACCGAGGCGAGTTACGATCTAGACGCAAATTTTTCTCTTATGTACGTTGTAATTCCCTCGCGCCAAATGCTTGAAACCATAGCTTCTATCTTTGCAAATGGCGGCTTCTTAGTTAAGAAGACATTTATTGGGAATTTAACACTACTTTATAGCCAGTAGGGCTTCTATTGACGATTTTATTATTCATTTAACACTTCTCATTGAAGGATAAATTATATTTGAAGAGAAAAATTTTAAAATATAATTTATCCTTCAATGAGAAGTGTTAAATGAATAATAAAATCGTCAATAGAAGCCCTACTGGCTATAAAGTAGTGTTAAATTCCCAATAAATGTCTTCTTAACTAAGAAGCCGCCATTTGCAAAGATAGAAGCTATGGTTTCAAGCATTTGGCGCGAGGGAATTACAACGTACATAAGAGAAAAATTTGCGTCTAGATCGTAACTCACCTCGGTAGCTCAGTTGGTAGAGCACTTGGCCCGGAAAGCCAAGGGTCCCGGGTTCGAGTCCCGGTCTAGGCGAAAATTTTTCTCTTCAAATATAATTTATCCTTCAATGAGAAGTGTTAAATGAATAATAAAATCGTCAATAGAAGCCCTACTGGCTAAAAAGTAGTGTTAAATTCCCAATAAATGTCTTCTTAACTAAGAAGCCGCCATTTGCAAAGATAGAAGCTATGGTTTCAAGCATTTGGCGCGAGGGAATTACAACGTACATAAGAGAAAAATTTGCGTCTAGATCGTAACTCGCCTCGGTAGCTCAGTTGGTAGAGCACTTGGCCCGGAAAGCCAAGGGTCCCGGGTTCGAGTCCCGGTCTAGGCGAAAATTTTTCTCTTCAAATATAATTTATCCTTCAATGAGAAGTGTTAAATGAATAATAAAATCGTCTACTTAAACTATACTTAAACTACTTGCAAAGCCGATCACATCGGCAGGTACGATTTAAATCTCTGACACAAGAGATTTTACCAGTGGCATGTAGAGGGTTAAGTAACTCTGAGACATTATCTTAGCTACACTAATGTTCAACAGGACTTTTAAATAGTCTGGCATGTTTTAAATAAAAATTAATATAATTCAGTAAATGTAATCAAAGATAAAAAATATATATAATAATGAATGTATCTGTGATTTTGAAAAATAACAAATGTAGTGGAATACTGAATAATCCAATATTAAATACATAGAAAATAATAGAAAATACATACTCATACATTATGATCATGTCTCCAGACACACCAATGCAACATCTTCTGCATTAATTATTAAATCAATAACTTAATAAAAACCAATAAAAATGTAAAGATTGATGATAGTAAAAAATCAGGAATATATCAAATAAAATGTGCAAATTGTGATAAGATATGTATAGGGAAAACAAAGAGAAATATAACCATTAGAACCAAAGGGGAAATAGAAAAATCTGCAGTAGCTGCTCATGTTTGGTCAGAAAAACACAAAATAGATGTAAACACAAAATTATTAAAACAGAAAACACAGATGAACTCACCATATGGGAAGAAATCTACAAACAGAAAAACAAGGAGAGAATTATAAATTTCAAAATTCCCAGGGAAAGGAACCTAATTGGCAAGTTCATTGGGCCACAGGAAGAGGGAGCAGGAGTCAAGAATCAGGGCCGACAACTTAAGAAAAATCAGTCTGTAATAGCTGAAGATGGGGCTAACAAACCTTGAAATATATTTTAAAGAGAAAAACTATACGCTCAGACCGGGACTTGAACCCGGGACCCTTGGTTTTCTAGTCCAAGTGCTCTACCATTTGAGCTACCTGAGCAAGTACCGATCTAAACGCAAATCCTTCTCTATATACGTTGAAATTCCCGCCCACCAAATGCTTTGAAGCCTTTGCTTCTATCTTTGCAAATGGCGGCTCCTATATTAAGAAGACATATTTGGGAATTATACATTACATTATAAATGCCAGTACGGCTATTTTCGACGTTTTTATTATTAATTTCATACATCTCAATGATGGATAAATCATATTTTAAAGAGAAAAATTATACGCTCAGACCGGGACTTGAACCCGGGACCCTTGGTTTTCTAGTCCAAGTGCTCTACCATTTGAGCTACCTGAGCAAGTACCGATCTAAACGCAAATCCTTCTCTATATACGTTGAAATTCCCGCCCACCAAATGCTTTGAAGCCTTTGCTTCTATCTTTGCAAATGGCGGCTCCTATATTAAGAAGACATATTTGGGAATTATACATTACATTATAAATGCCAGTACGGCTATTTTCGAAAATAGCCGTACTGGCATTTATAATGTAATGTATAATTCCCAAATATGTCTTCTTAATATAGGAGCCGCCATTTGCAAAGATAGAAGCAAAGGCTTCAAAGCATTTGGTGGGCGGGAATTTCAACGTATATAGAGAAGGATTTGCATTTAGATCGGTACTTGCTCAGGTAGCTCAAATGGTAGAGCACTTGGACTAGAAAACCAAGGGTCCCGGGTTCAAGTCCCGGTCTGAGCGTATAATTTTTCTCTTTAAAATATGATTTATCCATCATTGAGATGTATGAAATTAATAATAAAAACATCTTGAAATATATGTTCAATGAAAACAACCATAAGAGGTAAGAATATACAGGCCAAATAACTTAACTTAATTATTAAGTAAACATCTTAATGTTACTTCCTATTGTATTAAAAAAAAAAAGAACAACTTCTGTATTACACAGCTGCTATTTACAAATGGTACAGAGAGCCAATTCTGCTCCCTGACCTAAACAAAACAAGTAAAAACGGACTGTCTTCTGTAATGCCTGCTTGGCCTTAAATAACCTCGTTCCAACTTTGATGCAGGTGGTGACATTAGGAATAATGTCAGGACAAGGAGATAGGAAAAAAGGAGGGAGCTTATGCGAGCACTAAAGATGAAATTTTTTAGATACACAATTTAGTAGCAATTCTATCCGTTGAAAGAGAGAAATGATGAGATTTATTGAAAGATCCATCATCAGTAACAGACAGATTAGTTGATAGTTCTCCAATACAGTTTGCAATCATAAATTTGCAAGTTATTAAATAGGACTTCCGAGAATGAGAATTGATGGCAGCAGTGTTGTCAAGAGATGGGTTGGATATTATGTAATCTTGTGAAGCATATATATACAGTTTGCAATCATAAATTTGCAAGTTATTAAATAGGACTTCCGAGAATGAGAATTGATGGCAGCAGTGTTGCAAGTTATTAAATAGGACTTCCGAGAATGAGAATTGATGGCAGCAGTGTTGTCAAGAGATGGGTTGGATATTATGTAATAAATTTGCAAGTTATTAAATAGGACTTCCGAGAATGAGAATTGATGGCAGCAGTGTTGTCAAGAGATGGGTTGGATATTATGTAATCTTGTGAAGCATATATATACAGTTTGCAATCATAAATTTGCAAGTTATTAAATAGGACTTCCGAGAATGAGAATTGATGGCAGCAGTGTTGTCAAGAGATGGGTTGGATATTATGTAATCTTGTGAAGCATATATATACAGTTTGCAATCATAAATTTGCAAGTTATTAAATAGGACTTCCGAGAATGAGAATTGATGACAGCAGTGTTGTCAAGAGATGGGTTGGATATTATGTAATCTTGTGAAGCATATATATACAGTTTGCAATCATAAATTTGCAAGTTATTAAATAGGACTTCCGAGAATGAGAATTGATGGCAGCAGTGTTGTCAAGAGATGGGTTGGATATTATGTAATCTTGTGAAGCATATATATACAGTTTGCAATCATAAATTTGCAAGTTATTAAATAGGACTTCCGAGAATGAGAATTGATGGCAGCAGTGTTGTCAAGAGATGGGTTAGATATTATGTAAGCTTTTAATAAATGAGTCAATTCTTATCTTTATTTAATATATGTAGGAAATAACACTATGAGGTTTCTTTTAATTGTAAATGAGTTGGTTATTTTGACTCACCTCATATTTCTTGATTTTTATGCAGACCTGGTTTCGTCGCTTTTGTGTGACATTGTTCATGCATTCCAACTGGAATGAATCGGCAATGTCGCACAAAAGCAACGAAACCAGATCTGCATAAAAATCAAGAAATATGAGGCGAGTCAAAATAACCAACTCATTTATAATTCAATTCTTATCTTACCTCATACTTCATGTTTTTAACATGGGAACTGGAAAAGGAAAACAATTCAAGAAAATTATTCACTGAGCAACAAAAAAGAAATTTTTTTTGTCTCTGAGAGAAAAATATGTGATTCTGATAGTATTTTTTCTCCTGAATTCAAACATGATATCAGTTTTTCATCATCATGCAAGGTTTCCGAGTGACACACATTTATAATTTCAAACACTAATATTTTCTACATTCGTAACTACACAATATTCGAACATTCGGACTCACTTAGAAAGTAACAAATGACTATTTTCTGCTATATTTCGCCTGTGGAGCTTCCTCTTGATGGTCCAACAATAATCGGCCAGCATATTAGAATTCCATTTGGCTTGATATCTCTTTTCCATAGATGAAATCTCCTGATGAAAGTGTTCCCCGTGCGCATTGCTCATTGCGCCAAGATTTTCCGGGAAGAAATCTAGGTACAACAAAAATGAAAAGATTGAAGACTGCAAAAAATCGGGAATTTATCAAATTAATTGTAAAGATTGTGAAAAGATATACATAGGAAAAACAAAAAGGAATCTAAATATAAGATTAAAGGAACACCTCAGAAATGTTAAAAATGGAGAAACGGAAAAATCTGCAATAGCTGCACTTGCCTGGTCAGAAAAACATGGAATAGAAACCAAAACAAAATTACTTAAACAATTGGAAAAACCGAAGGAACTCACAATTTGGGAAAAAATTTACATATGCAAGAATGAAAAAAAAAAAAAAAGGTAAAGGTATCCCACTACAGGCCTCAGGAGGCCCTTGGGGTAGTGGGAGGTTAAGGCTCCCACTTTTCTGGACAATCGGCACTTCATGTCAGCCGGGTTGTCAGCCCTGCGTGACGGCCGTATTTACCCCCAGAACAAGCATCTGGTACTCATTTCCGTTCAAGGCTGAGTCGACCCCAGGGCCATAGTGCCGCCAGAAGGTTTGGGTCAGTTTAAAAATCCTGACCCCACCGGGACTCGAACCCTCGACCTTCCGACTTGCAGTGCAGCGCCTTAACCACTACGCTACGGCGTGCCCCCAAGAATGAAAACACAACTATGAATTTTGAAATACCCAGTCATAAGGAGAGGGGATTGATTTGGAAGTTCATCGGTCAGCCATCAGATGGCGCAGAGGTCAGTCTACAGGATAAAAGGCCGTTGGACATCAGTTGTGAATGTGACACAGCATTGAGAATGTCGCAAATGATGTGACGAAACCCGGGTCTGAGAGAAGTTATGAAGTATGAGGTGAGTGAAAGAAAAAATAAACTACTTTTTTGAATGCTTGCCAAGCTGCTTTCTCCAATGGATTCAATAGTTCCTCAAAATTCTCATCATGCATTAGTGATTGTATTTGTGGACCCACAAATATCCCTTCTTTAATTTTTACTTCACTAATTTTAGGAAACTTCTGTTTTAAGTACATGAAACCAGGAGTATTACACATGGCTTTCATGAAATTCTTCATTAATCCTAGTTTGATATTTAATGGAAGCATTTTTAGAATTACACAATGTGTCATGTTTCACGTTTTTATGTCCAGGAATGAATGATTTACGTTTAGGCCATTCTTTTCTAATGTAATGGTTTTCTCTGTGCCTACTATCCCAAAGACACAAAAAACAATAGTACTTTGTGTAATTAAGCTGCAGACCAAGAATAAGTGCAATTACCTTTAAATCACCACAAATATTTGATTCATACACTGCATATTGAAGCTTTGCTAATATAAACTGAAAGTTTTCATATGTTTCTTTCATACTAGAAGAGTGAGCCACAGGTATTGATGGGAAATCATTTCCATTATGCAGAAGCACTGCTTTTAAACTAGGAATCAATGAACAAGTCATTCTGTTGGGTTATGTTCAATACCAAATGTCTTCATAAAAGAAGAAATGTCATTACAAAACACTAAGCCATTTTCTTTAGAAAAATAGTCTTTAAATTAAGAATGACGACTATGATAAATACATATCTTTGTATTCTTTTGAAGAAGATTCCATCCTTTTAGCAGGGAGCCAAGCATTTCAGACTGGTTTTTGGATAACTTTAAATCTTGTATGAGATCGTTAAGATCTTCTTGAGTCAATAAATGAGGCTCAGATGAACAGCTTTGTTCAAAAGTTGTATCACCAAAATCTGTTTCTTCTTCTTCTTCCTTACTTCCATCAGAATCAGAGCTCTCTTCATCTAAGGTCATATATTCTGGAAGCTTTGATATGGGCAATTCTTCGCAGTGTGGAACTGGTCTCATTGCAGACTGCAAGTCAGGGTCACCACTGTATGTTTTGATTTTGACGTAATCTCTTTAATGTTTCTTAAGCAGAAATAACAGTAAGAGGAGTGATCTTTGGGTTCCCTCCAAATCATAGGAAAAGCAAATGGCATGTGGCGTGTGCCATTCTTCCATGCAGTGAGAAGTCTACTACACGATAAACAACAGATATGTGGGGCCCAGGTTCTTGTTTGGTCCCCCACTTTACACCCAAAATAAATATCGTAACACTTTTTTTACTTATGGAGTAAGGTTTCTCCTTTGGGACTTGAGCGTCACTTCACCACATATATAACAAAAGTTGAATATTTTATTATTAATTTAACACTTCTCATTGAAGGATAAATTATATTTGAAGAGAAAAATTTTCGCCTAGACCGGGACTCGAACCCGGGACCCTTGGCTTTCCGGGCCAAGTGCTCTACCAACTGAGCTACCGAGGCGAGTTACGATCTAGACGCAAATTTTTCTCTTATGTACGTTGTAATTCCCTCGCGCCAAATGCTTGAAACCATAGCTTCTATCTTTGCAAATGGCGGCTTCTTAGTTAAGAAGACATTTATTGGGAATTTAACACTACTTTATAGCCAGTAGGGCTTCTATTGAATATTTTATTATTAATTTAACCTTCTCATTGAAGGATAAATTATATTTGAAGAGAAAAATTTTCGCCTAGACCGGGACTCGAACCCGGGACCCTTGGCTTTCCGGGCCAAGTGCTCTACCAACTGAGCTACCGAGGCGAGTTACGATCTAGATGCAATACATAAGAGAAAAATTTGCATCTAGATCGTAACTCGCCTCGGTAGCTCAGTTGGTAGAGCACTTGGCCCGGAAAGCCAAGGGTCCCGGGTTCGAGTCCCGGTCTAGGCGAAAATTTTTCTCTTCAAATATAATTTATCCTTCAATGAGAAGTGTTAAATTAATAATAAAATATTCAATAGAAGCCCTACTGGCTATAAAGTAGTGTTAAATTCCCAATAAATGTCTTCTTAACTAAGAAGCCGCCATTTGCAAAGATAGAAGCTATGGTTTCAAGCATTTGGCGCGAGGGAATTACAACGTACATAAGAGAAAAATTTGCGTCTAGATCGTAACTCGCCTCGGTAGCTCAGTTGGTAGAGCACTTGGCCCGGAAAGCCAAGGGTCCCGGGTTCGAGTCCCGGTCTAGGCGAAAATTTTTCTCTTCAAATATAACAAAAGTTGTTAGGATGATTTAAACAAACTCTAGGTATTTTGTAACTAACAACAAATTAAAAGAAATAAATGTGTAAATATGTAATATACAATAATCCAGACACAACGCACTCACAATTATGTGTTTACTGGTTCACTGCTATTTCACAACTAACATCGATCTAATGAATGCATGCTACCCTAGATCATGTTTGTACATGTCTGAACCTGCACAACAGTAGCAATGGTACCATTTGAGTTAGCTCATTTGGTTTTATTTTACAATGGACAAATGGACGAAAAAACATTTATTAAAAAATAATTATTTAAATCCATTAATTGAAATTGAAATAAAAAAACTGGGTGATGGAGAAATTCCGAATAGGCTACATATTTGAAAACATGATAAAAACTGCATTAAGCACAACTATTGGTACTCATGAGACAAAAATCATGTTGACCAGTGAATTATCATCCTGAAATACACAACAAATTTCAAAAAATTTTCAAGAAAGTCAATATTACACTGGCAGCAATAAATAAATTGAGTTGTCTGTTATATTTATATATTAAATTTGGGAATTTTTAACATGAGGTTCAATTAATAATAATTAAATGAATCGTGATTTTTTCTTACCTCATACATCTATGTTTCTTTCAACACAGCACTGCAGTATCGGCGACCCTTTGTTGTCATCGTCAGCTGTTACAGTCGTGAAAACAGCTGACGATGACGACAAAGGGTCGCCGATACTGCAGTGCTGTGTTGAAAGAAACATAGATGTATGAGGTAAGAAAAAATCACGATTCATTTAATTATTATAAATAAATTGAGCCTTGGTAATCAATAAGAAAGCAAACACCTCATATAGTAAAAAATCTGGAATTTATCAAATTAGTTGTAAAGATTGCAATAAAGTATACTTAGGAAAAACAAAAAGGAATTTGGACATTCTCACAAAGGAACACTTTGGAAATATTAAAAATGGTAAAATTGAAAAATCAGCTATTACAGCTCACAGTTTGCTGGAGTTTCACAAAATTGAAAAAGAGGCTAAACTTTTTAAAAAATTTGGAAAAACCTTTGGAATTGACAGTTTAGGAAAAGATATATATTCAGAAGAACAAATTTAGATCCATGAATTTTTAAATTTCGTGTGAACAGGACTTGATCTCAAGGTTCATCAAATCAACATCAGATAGCAACATTGTAGATAAAGTGTTGAGTGATTCCGGGTTCTGTGGCCGTGGTCCATAGTTGGTGTTGATACCAGACGTTTCGCCCTCAACTGCGGAGGGCATCTTCAGTGGCGAGTGCTTCTAGGCGTGTTTCCTGGTCGGAAGCTCTACTTAGAGCTTACTCTAAGTACTACTTACTCTAAGTAGAGCTTCCGACCAGGAAACACGCCTAGAAGCACTCGCCACTGAAGATGCCCTCCGCAGTTGAGGGCGAAACGTCTGGTATCAACACCAACTATGGACCACGGCCACAGAACCCGGAATCACTCAACATCATGATTACCGGCCGTGAAAGCCTGCATTCAACTATTGTAGATAAAGATTCACACAAAAATCCGGTAGTCATGATATCGGCTGAGGATGAGATGGACACTTCTTGAAATCTATAGTTCTTGTTTAAAAAACATGAAGTATGAGGTAAGATAAGAATTGACTCATTCATTAATTGAAGAACCTCGTAATGTTATTTATCATAATGAATGTATGCAATTATTGGAGTCATGAAAATAAACTTGAAATTGTATGAGGTGAGTTATTAAAAATATGTTCTCCACTCAGTATTAATTATCTAAGCCTCTTAATATCTGTGCCCACCCAAAATAATTAGTCTGGCTACAGCACTGATTTGATTTTTTTATCACTCACTTAACCCATTCTTGGTAAATTAAATCTCACCTGTTTTGGCATCATTGTTATTATTTAGATCAAGGAGTTTTTCCTTTCTCAGTGGTGGCACTGGAGCTGCTTCTATAAGCTCTTTCACTTTATTTTCCTGTTGCTTTATTTTCTCATCTAATTCGTTTAACTCCAAATTACATTCCCTGTAATAAATAATCATAAACAATCCATAATTTTTAATATCAACTGAAGTAGAGCCTCTTTTAGTGCAGGTTGTTAATATTTTTTTATTTAACAAAGCACTTTAACAACTAAGATTATAAGTATCACAATTCAGATCCGAGTGTGAAAGGCCTCTTTTTTTCAGCCTTGAGATAATCTTCAGTGCCATAAATCTATGACATGGGATCCATGACTACTCCGTATTCCAAAGACCAAAGCTCAGGGTTTTTAGCCCTGAAAAATCATTCAACTCAGGCTGGGTTTGAATCACTGAACCTTGGAACCAGAGGCAAGCATGGTAACCACATTCCACCAGGACTTTCAACGGTTTCGTTATCCAACTTTCCTATTGAACTTCCATTCTGTTTATTTTAATCAGTTTGCTAAAACTCAATTTTTTTGTGCTACTCTGATACTGAATTTGTTGAATACTGTTTTAAATTCATTGTATGCCAAATAATAATAAATGATATTTAATTTTAGGAAGTGATATTTTCAGGTTATTTTAATTATATTATTTTTAGTCTGATCATCTTACCTCAATATTAATGTTGATTAGTTCTTGAACATGTTTCAAAACAATTCTGTTTTATCGTCAGCTTGTCCAGACTGGTTTTATTTATGTTGCATTACGTTGCACAACCTGGATGTTGTCAGCTCCATCCTGTGGTTGGCCAAAGAACCTCCAAACAAGGTCACATTCCATCGGTATATCAAAATTCACAACTCTGTTTTTGTTCTTCTGAATATAAATATTTTCCCAAATAGTCAGCTCTTTTGTATTTTCTAACTCTTTTAATAATTTAGTGTCTGAATTTATATTATGTTTTTCAGACCAAACATGAGCAGCAACTGCAGATTTTTCTATTTCCCCATTTTTAATATTTCTTATGTGTTCTTTGGTTCTAATTTTTAGGTTTCTTTTTGTCTTTCCTATATATATACATATATATATATATATATATATCTTTTCACAACCCATGCATTCAATTTGATATATTCCTGACTTTTTATTTTTATCTGTTTTTTTCATTTGTGTTGGTCTTTATTAGTTTATTTAAACTGTAATTATTTTTCGGTGCTAATTAAACTTCTCAAATATCTTTTGGAATTTATTATGTACCCAAGGGTGATATGTGAATATCCTATATTTTTTCATAGGTGGTTCTTCTTTTTCAAGAGTACTTCTGTTTATCATTTTTTGTTTTTTATACTTTTCTATCCTTTTATGTACCATTTTTTCATCAAACCCGTTTTCTCCTGCTACTTTGATTATGTGTTTTTTCTCATGTTTGAAATCTTCTTCATTTAAGGGTAAGTTTACCAATCTATGAGTTAAACTACTAAAGGCTGCTAATTTATGTCCAATTGGATTGAACCCTGTTGATTTAATAAAATTTTCCGTATGAGTTTCTTTCCTATGAATCAAAAATTCAATTTTTCTTTTTTCTTCGTTTCTGACCAATTTAAGATCCAAAAAAGGTATTTGTTTATTTTCTTTTATTTCTTTGGTAAATTTGATGTTTGTACTCTGTAAATTTAACAGTTTTAGGGAATCTTCTACATGTTTTTCTTTTACAATTCAAATTATATCATCTAGATATTTGCTCCAAAATTTAAACATTGTGGGATGTATTCACGTAGACTTTCATGGCCGGAGTTGCTATGATGATCTTGATGAAGATTTTCGGGCTGTAGGCCATGGTCGTGTGGCTTGTAGTTCCCCGACATTTCGCCAGAGACTGCGTCTGGCATCCTCAAGGGTTATCTTGAGACTGGCAATTCTGTCCACTGTCGTCCTATTTATACGTTCACTGCGATGTGTTCGTAAGTTATATCTGCCTTCTGATTGGTCAACATTAGGGACTTCCATTGCTCCAATGAGATTGCTGTTTGATGGTCTAGTCGACTGTACGTTATTAATAATTTTGAAAGTCTGCAGATTGAAAATTCATTGGAAATAGTTATGAAATTAGAAAAAGTGGAAATCGAACCTACAGATAGGTTGGTTTCCTTTGATGTCGTTTCATTGTTCACAAATTACCGAAACAAAAAAACTTTGGAGATATTGGAACAACTGGTTAAGTAAAAACAACATAGACAGAGAGATTAAAGAAGATTATTTGAAATTAACTGAGTTATGCATTGACCAAATGTTTTTTTACATTCAATGGGAGTTTCTATAGACAAAAATCAGGGCTCTCAATGGGAAACCCATTATCATCTTTCCTGGCAAATTTATTTATGAGCAATTTTGAATGTAAAATCACTAAAGCACATCCCACAATATTTAAATTTTGGAGCAGATATGTAGATGATATAATTTGTACTGTAAAAGAAAAACATGTAGAACATTCCCTAAAACTGTTAAATTTACAGAGTGCAAACATCAAATTTACCAAAGAAATAAAAGAAAATAAACAAATACTTTTTTGGATCTTAAATTGGTCAGAAATGAAGAAAAAAGAAAAATTAAATTTGGGATTCATAGGAAAGAAACTCATACGGAAAATGTTATTAAATCAACAGGGTTCAATCCAATTAGACATAAATTAGCAGCCTTTAATAGTTTAACTCATAGATTGGTAAACTTATCCTTACACGAAGAAGATTTCAAACATGAGAAAAATACATAAAGTAGCAGGAGAAAACGGGTTTGATGAAAAAATGGTACATAAAAGGATAGAAAAGTATAAAAAACAAAAAATGATAAACAGAAGTACTCTTGAAAAAGAAGAACCACCTATGAAGAAATATAGGAAATTCACATATCACCCTTGGGTACATAATAAATTCCAAAAGATATTTGAGAAGTTTAATATTAAATTAGCACCGAAAAATAACTACAGTTTAAATAAACTAAAAAAACCAACAAAATGAAAAAAACTGATAAAAATAAAAAGTCAGGAATATATCAAATTGAATGCATGGGTTGTGAAAAGAGATATATATATAGGAAAAACAAAAAGAAACCTAAAAATTTGAACCAAAGAACACATAAGAAATATTAAAAATGGGGAAATAGAAAAATCTGCAGTTGCTGCTCATGTTTGGTCTGAAAAACATAATATAAATTCAGACACTAAATTATTAAAACAGTTAAAAAATACAAAAGAGCCGACTATTTGGGAAAATATTTATATTCAGAAGAACAAAAACAGAGTTGTGAGTTTTGATATACCGATGGAATGTGACCTTGTTTGGAGGTTCTTTGGCCAACCACAGGATGGAGCTGACAACAACATCCAGGTTGTGCAACTTAATGCAACATAAATAAAACCAGTCTGGACAAGCTGACGATAAAACAGAATTGTTTTGAAACATGTTCAAGAACAAATCAACATTAATATTGAGGTAAGATGATCAAACTAAAAATAATATAATAATAAATTATTTAATTTCTTTGATAAAATACCTCATAGTTCGATGTTGTATTGAAATATTAATACTTTCTAATACCGGACAATATTATTTTAAAAAGAAAAATTCACACTTGAAGTGGGATCTAAATTGTAAAATCAGCAATATCAGCACATAGTTTAGTAGAGAATCATAGAATTGAAAAAGAAGCTAAACTTTTGAAACATCTATCTAAACCTTTGGAATTAACAGTTTGGAAAAAGATATACATTCAAAAAACCCATACAAGAACCATGAACTTCTGAGTTTCCAGACGAACCAAATTTGATTACAAAGTTCTTCAAATCAACACCCGATGACAGTTTAGAAAATTACTGGCATAATGAAAAATTGAAGTCATAAAAACAGCTGATAATGGGAATGATGTTTCCCAATACTGCATTTCTGTGTTAAAAACACAGATGTATGAGGTAAGAAGAATTCATGATTCGTTTGATTCGTATTAAGAAAACCTGACACTGTAAAAATTCTGAACTTTATTATATAAATAGGGTAATTTTATTCATGTTCCATGCCATGATTGGCCTAGGAAAGGCCTCACATCTACATGTGTTAATTACAGACATGGTTTTCTCAACCTGCATCCTTACTTTTTGTAGCTACCTAAATTCCTTAAAATGCTGGCTGGATACCAGTCCCTTACTGGCCAAACTTTCATGAGAAATGTATTCACGTAGACTTTCACGGCCGGAGTTGCTATGATGATCTTGATGAAGGGTTGTCTTGAGGATGCCAGACGCAGTCTTTGGCGAAACGTTGGGGAACTACAAGCCTCACGACCACGGTCTACAGCCCGAAAACCTTCATCAAGATCATCATTTCATGAGAAAACTTCTTCCTACATGGAGACTCAAACCTGCACATATCCCATAGCTCTATGCCAAAGCAAGTTGCCTTAAACCACTTAACTGTGTCACAGGACATTAAGGTTATAAGCATCGCAATTCAAATCTGCTGTAAAAGGGCCAACACATTTTGTTCAGAGGCCTCCTTTCATGCTTCAGGTTTTTTAAAAATGCTGTAAATACATGACACGGGAACTATTACTTTGATTTTCTTCGAAAGGAACTTATACTCAGGATTTTTTTAATCAATTTGTATTTAAAATTACACAAACACAAATTTTATTAACATTTTATGAACGAGTTGAAGAAAATGTCTTTTATATCTCACCTCATAAAGTTTTCACGATACCGGTTTCAAAAGTTATTTTACTTTCATCTTCATTCAACCTCCAATTGTTGAAATTTTGCCGTTAACTCCACCTTCCAAACTGTTATCTGGTGCCGATTTTATGATCTCCAAGTTCATAAAATCTACACCAGATGGCAGTTCGGAAGATGGAGTTAATGGCAACATTTCAACAATTGGAGTTTGACTGAAGATGAAAGTAAAATAACTTTTTAAACCGGTATCATGAAAACTTTATGAGGTGAGACATAAAAGACATTTTCTTCAACTCATTCATAAATTGAAAATACCTCATAGTGTTATTTCCCATTTTAATTTTGATTAAATGTATGAACATTACTTACCATTCAAATTTCTGCGAATCCAAAGTATCCAGTTTCAATTGTAATGCCAGCGACTTTCTTGTTTCAAATTCAACTAGTTCCTGCAGTAAAGTCTGTTTTATATTTGCAAACTCATCATTCTTCAATAATTTTGGAGGTAATAATATTTTAGAATCATCTATAAAGACAATGAAACATTTGTGAAAATAATACAACATTAATGTTCTAAAAGGTTAACAGAATTTTCATTAATTCCATTATAAGAGTTTCAAACCAGTAAAATATCTATTAAAGAAAATAAGTGGTTCTTTACGCCTCATCTCTTATTTTGCCCTCTCACCTAGGACTACCTTCATTTTCAGCCAAACCGACTTTTGAGCTATCAATTGGAAGCTCTACACAACCACTCCCTTTTGGTGTTGGCAGACAAACCACATGATCAGATCCTTCTTCTAGAATTTTAGAATTCATGAACTTCTTTTTTTTTTCTGGATGTACATCTTTTCCCAAACTAAAAGTTCTGTTGGTCTTACTAATTGTTTCAGAATTTTGATCCCTTCTCGATTATGTGATTTTCTGTCCTCACATGAGCAGTTTCTGCTGATTTTCTATTTCTCCAAATTTGGAGAATATGGGGAATACTAAAACAACTGGAAAAACCAACAGCAACACACATTTTGGGAGAAGATCTGCATCCAGACAAATAGAGAAAAGATAATGAATTTTGACATTCCCAGGGAGACTGAATATCTTCAAACTTTTAAACATTACTTGCTGGATCCCTCATAGAAAAATACTGGAGTGCACAAGAGCTAATGGCTTCATTGCCAAACACCAAGCATTAGACAACATTGCCCGCGTACATTAATTTCAATGTTAAGTCGGAAATAAAACTCCACTTGATTAGCATTTAACTTTGAATATGTTACCAGAGACTTCTCTCTCATCGTCACCAAATTCTGACTCAGAGTAATTACTACATGTTATTTCTAGAGCTCAATACTACTCATGAAGTAAAAGGCTTACCTTGAGAATTAACTTTATAAAGCACAAATAACGCAAGTTTATGCATGAAATGTGCAAATTTATCACCACCAGGATTCATCAGAAATGATACAGATAAGTGGGGCAAATCAGCTTCTGGATATTTCTGTAAAATAAATTATGAACAAACAAACAAATAAATAAATAAAGTAAACAAATCTTCAATGTGTGCACTAAGAGAGAGGTAAATCTTCAGAATTGAATAATTTTTTTCTTATTTAAGAACAATTTGATTATATTAAATTAATGTTGGGAAGTAAACATTACGAGGTATAATTTTGAAATTCATCGGGGAACATTTTTTTTAAACAACTCACCTCATAGAATTCATGTTTTCCATGATACCGCAGTTTCAAATGCAATCGTGTTAGTTATGGCTGAGGATGAAAATGATTGCATTTTAAACCGCAGTAACGTGGAAAGTATGAATTCTGTGAGGTGAGTTGTTTAAAAAAATGTTCTCCGATGAATTTCAATTCAAAAATTCCATTACCTCACCTCTTAATCTCTTCTTCTTATAAAGGAGTAAGAAGAAGATTATGAGGTCTGAATATATAATTTTTCTCTTCAAATATAATTTGTCCTTCAGCAAGAAGAGTTAAATTAATAATAAAAACATCTAAAGAAGCCCTACTGGTAATGTTTAAATTCCCAATAAAATGTCTTCTAAAAATAGGAACCACCATTTGCATAATCAAAACAAAGGCTCGTAGCATTTGGCGATCAGGAATTAACAATATATAAGAGAAAAATATGTTTTTAGATTGGAGTGCCCAGATAGATTGGTAGCCTAGAAAGCCAAAGGTCCTGGGTTCAAACCCCAGTCTGAGCATATAATTTCTCTCTTCAAATATAATAAAATTTTTATTAAATAAATAATACCTCATTGTGTTAATTCCTAAAAAAGTATTTTTTTCTTTCTACTTCACAAAAATATTGATATAATAGGACATAGTGATATCTTGTATAGTCATAGGGGGGATGATTTTTTCATATTTGTGTTTTATTCCTTGAAAGTTAAAGATATGTATGCAAAAGAGAAATGTGTTTCATGCTAAAGGGGATCAACAGAGGTAGTTTTATACTGCATTTAAAATGCATATTCCAGATATAAGTGCATATTTCACTAATATTTACATATATTACAATTTTCACCGGAAAACTATATATTTTTTCATCTGTTTAAATGAAGAAAAGTTACCAAAATGAATAAAACTTGAATTATGCAAGAATCTTATTTGCTGAATGGTTACATATGTTGCAGAAACATGGACAATGAAAAAAAAATTTAATGCCCCAGTTTGTCCTTTGGACATATCTGGTGTTCTCTCCTGGCATAATTGTAACCCACTTCTGAGGTTGGGGCGCCTAGAAGGCAGGGTTACATTGCCCCGATGATATGATGGGTGATGATGATGATGATGCACCAGGAGAGTCCCTAATCCTAAGCTTAATCTAAGATGAATATGAATGATGATGATTGTGATGGCCATATGATGTTCAGGGACTGTATGGGCCTAAAAGTTTCCTGACATTTGTCTTACAGGTGAGGAAATACCCCGATAAAAACTTCATCCAGGAAACTGTCCCGACTGGGGTTCGAACCCAGGCCCGCTGCATGACAAGGCAGCATGCTACCTCAAGATCACAGTGGTGGACTGGACAATGAAAATAGCAAATAAAAATCATCTCCATGTCCCCAAAAATAAAATTAATTGTCGGGAGGATATAAGGCCTAGCATGTATAAGTCACTTGGGAACAAGATCAAATATGGAAATCAACATGTTATAAAACAGGAGATCTAAGTCAATATAAAAATATATTGAAATAATTATTTTATTGAATAATTTTAATGTAAGTTAAATTTCATTAAAGGAATGTGAAATCTTGCATATAAAAATACTATAATTGAATTAGATTTTAGAAGTAATTGCTTTTATACATTATTGTGTATAATTATCTATAATAGCATAGCCCATTGTTGAGCCATAGCCTCCTCTTTGTAAGGAGTTACTAGACCAAGTTAATTTTTAGTTACATTTTGATGTTTTAATTATTCATTTCATACATCTCAATGATGGATAAATTATATTTGAAGAGAAAAATGATATGCTCAGACTGGGGTTTGAACCCAGGACCCTTTGCACTCTAGGCAAAAGCTCTACCAAGTGAGCTATCCGAGAAACTCCAATCTAAATGCAAATTTCTCTCTTATATATGCTGTTAATTCCCAAGCACCAAATGCTATGAAGCCTTTGCTTCTATTTTGCAAATGGTGGCTTCTTTATTAAGAAGACCACTTATACAATTCTCTTACATCCAAAGGCAGATAGCTAGAACTATTAACAATGCCATTGGACAACTTCTATTCAAAGTATTTTTATAAATGGAAAGAAATGTTAGCGTTTGTACCCTGTCTCGAATGGTGTAGTGGGCTGCACACTGATGTATAGAGTCAGAGGTCAGGGGTTCGACTCCAGTTCAAATGTTAATTTTCCTTTTCAAAAAATTAATTGGTCCAGGACTGGAACATGTTAAACTAATTAGATGGAATTGATAATGATACGAAGAAGTATCAAAACTAGTCATCAAGAAATCTACAAATATGAGGTGAGTTGTTAAATCTAGCTAATTTATTAATTAAAATAAACCTCATAGTGTCACTTCCCTTAAATATTAATTAAAATTTTAAACTAAATATAATTTAAAAATATATATATATATATATATATATTTAACAAAAAAATATTCAGTGATAAACTTCATGTTATTTTTAAATATAGTGGCAAATATTAATTTATAAAATGTAATCAAAATTTAATGAAGAATAAAATTTCCAATTCATGTTCATTTTGTATTGATATTTACCTATGCCCATGAACATTTTTATAAAAAGCTTTAATCTTTTTGAAACCAAACAAAACAAAAACAAAATGTATTGAAAATAACTTGTGGCAAATTATACTTACATCACTTATTTCTTTCAGCATATTTTTAACACCAATACGAAACTGTGATTCTGTCTTCTTATCTAGTATTGGATAAGGGACCAATTCTTTACATCTTTCAGAATCAATTAGATTTAAAAGATAATGAATTGTTTCCTGAAATCCTTTTATATTAGTTACTTTAAACATATCCTGAAATTAACAAAATACTGTATTTAAGTAAAATTAGTCGTTAAAATTAAAACAAATTGATTTGGAAATTAATATTTTAATTATATTATTTTTAGTCTGATCATCTTACCTCAATATTAATGTTGATTTGTTCTTGAACATATTTCAAAACAATTCTGTTTTATCGTCAGCTCCATCCTGTGGTTGGCCAAAGAACCTCCAAACAAGGTCACGCTCCGTCGGTATTTCAAAATTCATAACTCTGTTTTTGTTCTTCTGAATATAAATTTTTTTCCAAATAGTCAGCTCTTTTGTATTTACTGCTTTAATAATTTAGTGTCTGAATTTATATTATGTTTTCCAGACCAAACATGAGCAGCAACTGCAGATTTTTCTATTTCCCCATTTTTAATATTTGTGTGTTCTTTGGTTCTAATTTTTAGGTTTCTTTTTGTTTTTCCTACATATATCTTTTCACAACCCATGCATTCAATTTGATATATTCCTGACTTTTTATTTTTATCAGTTTTTTCATTTTTAATGTTAATGTTATTCGTTTCTAACATCTTAATGATGAACAAATTATATTTGAAAACAAAAATATACACCTAGATTGGGGTTTGAACCCAGGACCTTTGACTCTCTATGTCAATGCTCTTCCGTCATTAAGATGTTTAAAAACATATAATAATATTTACATTGAAAGAAGCACTACTGGCTTTATAAGTAATGTTTAAATTCCCAATAAAAAGTCTTCTTAATAAAAGAAGCCACCATTTGTAAAAATCGTAGCAATGGTTCGTAGCATTTGGGGTTAGGGAATTAACTATGTATAAGAGAAAAATATGCGTTTAGATTGGAGGCCTAGGTAGCTCAGATGGAAGAACATTGACGTAGAGAGTCAAAGGTCCTGGGTTCAAACCCCAGTCTAGGCGTATATTTTTATTTTCAAACATAATTTTTCATTTTTGTTGGTTTTTATTAGTTTATTTAAACTGTAGTTATTTTTCGGTGCTAATTTAATATTAAACTTCTCAAATATCTTTTGGAATTTATTATGTACCCAAGGGTGATATGTGAATTTCCTACATTTTTTCATAGGTGGTTCTTCTTTTTCAAGAGTACTTATGTTTATGATTTTTTGTTTTTTACACTTTTCTATCCTTTTATGTACCATTATTTCATCAAACCCGTTTTCTCTTGCTACTTTGATTATGTGTATTTTCTCATGTTTGAAATCTTCTTCGTTTAAGGGTAAGTTTACCAATCTATGAGTTAAACTAATTTATGTCCAATTGGATTGAACCCTGTTAATTTAATAGAATTTTCCATATGAGTTTCCTATGAATCCCAAATTCAATTTTTCTTTTTTCTTCGTTTGTGACCAATTTAAGATCCAAAAAAGATATTTGTTTATTTTCTTCTATTTCTTTCGGTAAATTTGATGTTTGTACTCTGTAAATTTAACAGTTTTAGGGAATCTTCTACATGTTTTTCTTTTACAATACAAATTATATCATCTACATATCTGCTCCAAAATTTAAACATTGTGGGATGTGCTTTAGTGATTTTACATTCAAAATCGCTCATAAATAAATTTGCCAGGAAAGGTGATAATAGTTTCCCATTGAGAGCCCTGATTTTTGTCCATAGAAACTCCCATTGAATGTAAAAAACATTTGGTCAATGCATAACTCAGTTAATTTCAAATAATCTTCTTTGATCTCTCTGTCTATGTTGTTTTTACTTAACCAGTTGTTCCAATATCTCCAAAGTTTTTTTGTTTCGGTACATTTGTGAATAATGAAACGACATCAAAGGAAACTAATCTATCTGTAGGTTCGATTTCCACTTTTTCTAATTTTGTAACTAATTCCAATGTATTTTCAATCTGCAGACTTTCAAAATTATTAATTCTTTTAAATTCATTATTCAGCCATTTTGAAATTTTGTAGGTTGTGATCCAATATTGTTAATTATTGGCCTCATTTTGTTTCCAGGTTTGTGAATTTTTGGAAGTCCATGTATATTAGGGTTTCTTGGGTTGCTCACTTTTAATTGAAATTTTTCTTTCTCAGATAGAATTTTCACATTTTTAAGACAGTTTTCTACTTTTTTTATGGTTTTGAGTAGGGGATCATTCTTAATTTTTTCATACTCTTTTTCTTTCAAAAGTTCTTCCATTCTATTTTGATAAACTTCTTTATCCAGAATTATGATTTGGTTACCCTTATCTGATTTTGTATATACAACATTTTTGTTATTTATTTCTTTGAGTGTTTCTAAATTTTTCTTACAAACTGGGTTTTTATTTGTGTTCTTTATTTTACTCAAAATTTCTTCACATTTTTTTCTGATGATTATTTTTTCTTCTGTTACTAACCCTTCTATTGAATTTTCGATGTCCACTATGTATTCTTCTATTCTATTGGAATAATCTATTGCTGTTTTTAGACCGTTTTCTAACAATTTTGTTCTTTTAGGTTAAAGGTTGCTTTTGAAAAATTTTTAACATAATTTCTGGTGGATTCTGATTTTTCTTCATTTCTGGATTTTTTCTGATGTTTGATTTTATTTGGTATATTCTCCCTTTCCCTTTCCTTTGATTTATTTAACAAATTATTTATCTTTTTGTTTTGTTTCTCAATTTTCTTTTTCATGGTTAGGTTCAAAAAAGTGAAAACATTATTTTTTAGGTTTTCTCACATGATGTTTCCTAATATTTTAGACAGTTTGATATGTAACAAATATATTTCAATATCCACTGTCTAAAATATTAGGAAACATCATATGGGAAAACCTAGAAAATAATTTTTTCACTTTTTTGAACCTAACAATGAAAAAGAAAATTGAGAAACAAACGAAAAAGATAAATAATTTGTTAAATAAATCAAGGGAAAGGGAAAGGAAGAATGTACCAAATAAAATCAAACATCAGAAAAAATCCAGAAATGAAGAAAAATCAGAATCCACCAGAAATTATGTTAAAAATTTTTCAAAAGCAACCTTTAACCTAAAAGAAACAAAATTGTTAGAAAACGGTCTAAAAACAGCAATAGGTTATTCCAATAGAATAGAAGAATACATGGTGGACATCGAAAATTCAATAGAAGGGTTAGTTACAGAAGAAAAAATAATCATCAGAAAAAAATGTGAAGAAATTTTGAATAAAATAAAGAACATGTTGCACCTACACTAGGGCATAACCGTAAAAATATGATAAAAACTATAAAGCATATACAATATATACTTGTATATTATACCAGAAGATAGGAAATAAATAACCACATTGAAATACAAATTAGTCATGCTGAAAGGGCTTTTTAAAATGTAAAAAAAAGCAAGTAAATATTTATAATGTTTTATATCCTGGATCAAAACCATGTCACAACATTCCAGGATGTAAATTCATATCAACATGTTTTGACAGAAAGACCAGAGATGACCACATTAGATAAGGGTGAATTTGAGCTGCAAGAAGTAAAAGTGGAACAGAGTTTTCCATTTTGACATAGATGAAAGTTTTGAACTACATCATGTGAAAGTTGTAAGTGAAAACCGATGAAAAAAAACCCCACATGTATGGAAGGGAAAAGTTAACTTTCCACCCGAGTTTCCCCCAATTAGAAACTTAAAAATGATCACATAAATATTTGCAATTTTTTAACGTATTCAGAACAGTGTGGAGGACCGAGGCTCTCGGTCCTCCTAGGGAGAAGTGCAGCTTCTTCATGGGTAAGAAACAACATTTTATCATCACTCTAAAAAGTTCAAGTTTTCTAAAATGGTCATTTTCTGAAGAAAAATAACTTAGAATAACTTGGAAGACCAAAGAGTCAAATAACTTAGAATAATTTTGTTAATTATTAAGAATATGTCCACCGCTGTGGTCTCAAGGTAGCATGCTGCCTTGTCACGCAGCAGGTCCGGGTTCGATCCCCGGTCGGGGCAGTTTTTCTGGGTGAGGTTTTTATTGGGGTTTTTCCTCACCTGTAAGACAAATGTCAGGAAAACTTTAAGGCCCAAACGGTCCCCGAAATCATATGGCCATCATCCTTATTATCATCCTTACCATTATCATTATCATCATCATCCTTCACCGGTGTGGAAAGCAATGGGAAGCTACCACACCTACACAATTCCCTAGTAAAGCTGCAAGTATAGCATAAAAATGCTATGATTGCAGTGAAGGACCTGCCTTCGGGCAGAATTACTATGGATGGATTAAGAATATGCATTATTATAAGAAGACCTAAGGGTCACGCAAGATGAATAATAACTAAAGTTTATTTTTTAATTGGTTCTCCCTCTGAGTATTATCAGTTTTTAAATCTAATCGGCTCATTCCAACATGGCGATTTTTCACTGTCTTTAATCACTTGTTTATATGTTTTGTTTAATCTTTCTCTTTATGGTTTGTTTTAATTTAAATAAATAATGGTATTTTATTGTTTACTGTGTTTATAAGTGAGGTTCTCCCACCAAAAAACCAAGGCCAACCGCTCAGGCCAAAGACCACTTAAACTATAGAGATCCTTTTTATGCTACAGTATGACTGGGGTTAACCTCCATTATAACAGAACAAATAAAAACCCAGTTTGTAAGAAAATTTAGAAACACTCAAAGAAATAAATAACAAAAATGTTGTATATACAAAATCAGATAAGGGTAACCAAATCATAATTCTGGACAAAGAAGATTATCAAAATAGAATGGAAGAACTTTTGAAAGAAAAAGAGTATGAAAAAATTAAGAATGATCCCCTACCCAAAACCATAAAAATAGTAGAAAACTGTCTTAAAAATGTTAAAATTCTATCCGAAAAATAAAAATTTCAATTAAAAGTGAGCAACCCAAGAAACCCTAATATACATGGACTTCAAAAAATTCACAAACCTGGAAACAAAATGAGGCCAATAATTAACAATATTGGATCACAACCTACAAAATTTCAAAATGGCTGAATAATGAATTTAAAAGAATTAATAATTTTGAAAGTCTGCAGATTGAAAATACATTGGAATTAGTTACAAAATTAGAAAAAGTGGAAATCGAACCTACAGATAGATTAGTTTCCTTTGATGTCGTTTCATTATTCACAAATGTACCGAAACAAAAAAAACTTTGGAGATATTGAATAACTGGTTAAGTAAAAACAACATAGACAGAGAGATCAAAGAAGATTATTTGAAATTAACTAAGTTATGCATTGACCAAATGTTTTTTACATTCAATGGGAGTTTCTATGGACAAAAATCAGGGCTCTCAATGGGAAACCCATTATCACCTTTCTGGCAAATTTATTTATGAGCGATTTTGAATGTAAAATCACTAAATAAAGCACATCCCACAATGTTTAAATTTTGGAGCAGATATGTAGATGATATAATTTGTATTGTAAAAAAAAACATGTAGAAGATTCCCTAAAACTGTTAAATTTACAGAGTATAAACATCAAATTTACCAAAGTAACAGAAGAAAATAAACAAATATCTTTTTTGGATCTTAAATTGGTCAGAAACGAGAAAAAAGAAAAACTGTATTTGGGATTCATAGGAAAGAAACTCATAAGGAAAATTGTATTAAATCAAAGGGTTCAATCCAATTGGACTTATATTAGCAGCCTTTAATAGTTTAACTCATAGAATGGTAAACTTACCCTTAAACGAAGAAGATTTCAAACATGAGAAAAAACACATAATCAAAGTAGCAAGAGAAAACGGGTTTGATGAAAAAATGGTACATAAAAGGATAGAAAAGTATAAAAAAAATCATAAACAAAAGTACTCTTGAAAAAGAAGAACCACCTATGAAAAAATATAGGAAATTCACATATCACCCTTGGGTACACAATAAATTCCAAAAGATATTTGAGAAGTTTAATATAAAATTAGCACCGAAAAATAACTACAGTGTAAATAAACTAATAAAAACCAACAAAAATGGAAAAAAAAAACTGATAAAAATAAAAAATCAGGAATATATCAAATTGAATGCATGGGCCGTTTAAAGATATACATAGGAAAAACAAAAAGAAACTTAAAAATTAGAACAAAGAACACACAAATAATATAAATGGGGAAATAGAAAAATCTGCAGTTGCTGCTCATGTTTGGTCTGAAAAACAGAATATAAATTCAGAGACTAAATTATTAAAAGAGTTAGAAAATACAAAAGAGCTGACTATTTGGGAAAAAATTTATATTCAGAAGAACAAAAACAGAGTTATGAATTTTGAAATACTGACAGAGTGTGACCTTGTTTGGAGGTTCTTTGGCCAACCACAGGATGGAGCTGACATCGACATCCAGGTTGTGCAACATAAATCAAACCAGTGTGGACAAGCTGATGATAAAACAGAATTGTTTTGAAACTTGTTCAAGAACAAATCAGTATTGATATTGAGGTAATATGATCAGACTAAAAATAATATAATTAAATAACCTGAAAATATCACTTCCTAAAATTAAATATTAATACTTCATAGTACTACTCCCTATTTCGGAAATTTATTTTCCAGCAAGCTTTCTGTAGGCCATATTTAACATTATTATTCCACGATGTGACAGGCCTTAGAAGGTCCTTAGCCTACAAGCCGGCTGCTGGCCTCACATCCACATGTGTCAATCACAGAGGTAGGTGATCATCTAGCCAGTGTAGGGGTGACATGTAGTCAGCATGTCGAGTCTCCCAGCCATTATAGTTGGTTTTCTCAACTTGGAACCATTACTTATTACAGCTACCCAAATGTCTCACGATGCTGGGTGGGCACCGGTCCCATACTGGCCGAAATACCATGAGAAAATTTCTTCCCCCATGGAGACTCGAACCAGCGCAAGTCCCGTAGCTCTGTGCCAAGGCTTCCTACCTTAACCACTCGGCTATGGTGCAGGACTACATTTAAGATAACTACTATGAAAAATTTTGTACCTTAGGCATGATTTGAATTCAAAATCTCTAGCTTCACACGCTGGCACTCCCATTGAGCTACTAGTCACATGTTCTGGAACAAGTATACATTTTTTTTCTCTTTTGATTCATGAGTCCCCCATAAGTAGTGAAATTTTCCTCACAAAATTTAATATCAATGCTTCTACTGCAAGAAGCGATTATAATAGTTTTGCTGTAATATCAGTTAATTACAAACATGATGCAGAAATAATTTTTCCCAGACAAGCCATCTATAGGCAATAGTTAACACAAATAGAGAGAAAAATTTGAACCTGAGCTGGAATTTCAGCCCAGGCAACTGTTGATATGATAATGATGGATTGGAAATTTTAATACTAAAAAGATTGATGGAGAAAAGAATAATTCGAGGTTAAAGGTTAATTATTTTTTGTTATCTTTTTTAAAGTTTAAGATATTTAGAACTTGAAGATACAGAATGATATCCGAGTTATTTTATATTGGTTTGTTTTTGTTGTGAAAATGGTGGATATTTTCATCTGCTCACATCTAATTTTAGTATATAATAAAGAATGCAGAAAAAGATGGGTGAGTTACTAGGTTCAGAAGAGGAAAGATCCCAATCTGTAAGTAATTCTTTATTATTTGTAATTACTTTCCAAAATTTGTTTAAGTTGAAAGCTTAGATATGATAGTATGAGGGTTGAATGAAAAATAATGGCTCCACCTTCATTACTCAACAGATGGCAGCACTGGTATGCGGCAGGTACTGGCTTGCCTCTTCTCTACAGTTCCAGTTGGTGGGAAGCCTTGGCATTGAACGGTTGTATAGTTACAGTGTAAAGTATGGAACCCTGTGCAGACGGTCAGTCAATGCGATTTAAGCAACATACAGTCATTGAATTCTTGACAGCAGAAGGTGTCACCCCAAAGGAGATTCACCAGAGAATGAAAGCAGTTTATAGTGATTGTGTTGATGTGAGTACTGTGCGCCATTGGGCGAGTAAGTTTAAAGATGTTGAGGTGGGAACATCTGACTTGCTTGACAAACAGAGTTGGACGTCCTGTGACAGCAACCACCGAGTTTCACAATCAAAATGTTGACAGATTGATTCAGGGAGATCATCGTATCACTCAGAGAGAAATTGCAAGCACAATCAGCATTTCACAAGAACGTATGGGTCACATTATTGCTTTGCTTGGCTATCGGAAGATTTGTGCACGATGGGTGCCACCACAGCAGAACTTCAGAGACTGAATCTCACCACTGTACGGCATTCTCCATACAGCCCAGATTTTGCATCGTCTGACATACATCTGTTCCCAATAATGAAACATGATCTGTGGGGACATCATTATGCTTCTGATGAAGACGTTGACAAACTATGAGACTGTGGTTGTGGAAACAGAGTGTCGACTTCTTTCCTGATGGCTTCAGAAAACTTGTTCATCGTTGGCAGAAATGTATCCAATTGGCTGGTGATTATGTGGAAAAGTGAATATTGGTAATTGAAGATCACATTCTAAGGATTATTTCTGTGTGTCATTTATTAAAATATTCCCATCCAAACCCAAGAAACAAAGGTGGAGGTATTACTTATCATTCAACTCTCATAGTTAAGATAAACTATAGTGTGTCTGATTCATGTGGTCATGAAAATTTCCTGGTTCATCATGCAACACATCACACATCTGCCGCCTATATGGATTGCTATTCTCTCACTGTCATGCATCTGCCATCAATATGGCAACACATCACACATCTGCCGCCTATATGGATTGCTATTCTCTCACTGTCATGCATCTGCCATCAATATGGCTTGCCATTCTCATTCAATTATCTGTGAATGAATTTGGTTCCTTTCACTGTGTGAAGTTATTATTGGTTAAACAGATATTAATTAAAGGAATTTATTTACATATACAACACATACATAAAGAACTTAAAATTATGTGCTATAACCAGGCAAAAATTCATGTGCCAATAAGCAAAAATTTATGGCCTGCTAGATCCTCACATTTTATGATTTTTATTTATGAAGAAAGTTAAAAAATTAAGTTTGTAAAATTAATCCATCCATCCTCCAATAGCACTAACACCTGAGCCTGGCCTCACTAAATCTTTGCCTTCATCCACTTCCATTTTGTGTAGTCAGTTTTCAGTTTAGGCAGTAAAGCAAATTGACAGCATCTTTTTTTAATTCCACTTTCCCATCTCCTTTTAGGTCTTCCAGTTCTTTGGAAAAAACTTACCTTCAAAGTTTTTTTTTTTTTTTTTTTTTTGGTATTCCATCAAGCAAAAGTCTTACAGCTGGCATAAGATTCCCATTACAAATTTCTAGGGCTTGTAAAGGTAACTGGTAGATAATGTTTTGATTTCTATTTTATTTATTGTAGCATAATAAGATAGACATTGAACTATACTTTCTACACCTTAAATTAACAAAAAAATTTAGGCCAAACAACTTGGGAAAATTTAGAGAAGAATTTTTACAATCAATTCAACTTAAACATGAAGAGAAAAATATATATACAAAAAAGAAAATAAATAATTTAAAGTAAAGTGAAGAACAGTAAAAACCCACAAAATAAAACCACTAATTCGGGGAGGGGGGGGGAGAAATAGTGAAAAATGTAATAAATTTGTCATCAGAAAACTTCACTAAAGAAGAAATCTCTATCTTAGATAAAGGATTGAAAACATGTATAAGTTATTAAATATGTCGAGAATGTCGCGCAGAAGCAACAAAACCAGTCTGCATAAAAATCTAGAAATATGAGGTGAATCAAAATATTCAACTCAAATATAATGAATAAGTTATTCAAATAATTTAGATGATAATACAGCTGATGTAGAAATTTTGATTTAAGGTGTGAAATTTGAAGACCAAACAGTTATCAGGAAAGAATATGGGGTAGTTATAGAAAGAATTAAAAATACAAATATAGAAAACACATGCAAAACAAATATGAAGAAAGGTAAAAACTTTAACAATAAAAATGTAGCTTTCTCAAAATCAGATAAAGGGAATAATTTAGTAATTTTAGATACAGAAGATTATGATGATAGAATTAAAATAACCTCATAATATCACTTCCTAAAATTAAATATTAATTGAGAGTCTATTAAAGGAGGAAGAATATGAAGAAGTAAAACAAAAACAAATCTCCTTTCAAAAACAATTAAGGAAGTAGAATGCAATTTAAAATCAATTTAAAAAATCTTTAATAGTGAGTGGAGAACATATTTTTATCGACTCACCTCATATAATTTCAAATTTCTTTGATACCGACGGTTTCAGACAATATCATGTCCCTCTTCAGTCATGGCTTCTTCTGATGAAATTCTGTGATTGTTGATTTCTCTAATGACATCACCTCTTGTGCTGCCATCTTTCATTGGGATTATAAACTTTGTAATTAAATTTTTATCCACCGGAATATCAAAATTCATAGATCGATATTTATTCTTCTGAATATTCATCTTTCACTGGGATTATAAACTTTGTAATTAAATTTTTATCCACCGGAATATCGAAATTCATAGATCGATATTTATTCTTCTGAAGATGCACAAGAGGTGATGTCATTAGAGAAATCAACAATCACAGAATTTCATCAGTGGAAGCCATGACTGAAAAGGGACATGATATTGTCTGAAACTGTCGGTATCAAAGAAATTTGAAATTATATGAAGTGAGTCGATAAAAATATGTTCTCCACTCACTATTAATGATATAACCTCATAATGTTTACTTCCCAATATTAATTTAAATAAAAAAAATATTGTCTGAAAAAGAAAAGCTCAAATTAAAAATATTAAATCCCAGAAACCCATTCATGGTCTTCCTAAAAATCCATAACAATTGAAACAAAATGAGATCAATAATTATCTATAATATCAACTCACCGACCTACAATATATCAAAATGGTTAAGTAATAAATTCAAAGGAATGAACAAATTTGAAAATTTAGCTGTAGAAAATTCTTACCAGTAATAGAAAAATTAGAAAATATAGTAATTGAACCTTCAGAAAGATTGGTTACTGGTATGACCAACCTTCACAATAAGAAATTGCACTGCTACTTTCTGATTTTGTAATGTTAAGAAGAGTAAGTTAGTATATACCAAATTAGTTTATAGTTTATTAAAATAATATGTTAATGATTTACTTTATTAGGATACAAATTATGTGTTAGTGTACATCTAATTTTAAAAGCACATTTGAGAATTTATTGCGAAGATTGGTCATTCCAACTGCAAAGATAGTCCTGTCATCTATGAATCAAGTTTATAATCCTTGCACATGCACACTATTCTTCAGGACTTAAATTTATTGTGAGACATAAAGTGCAATGGAAAGTTTCCAAATGTTTATTAGAAATGGGTGTACACTAAGTTCCTTCTCCCTAACTAACAAAATTAATTACATGTACATTATTTAATAAAGTACAAACTAACCTTGTGTATACTAACTTGTCCCATCGGAATCTAATAAAATTAAATTAAATTTCTTGAAATATGGTGTGGAATTAATTGCGAATGTTGGTAACATCGATTTCACCGACATCTTGTGGAAACTTACATTAAGCATTTGAACATGTGCACTGCAGTTCTATAGAACTTTGAAATCATTGTGTACTAAGAAAAAATATTTAATAATTGTAAAAAATGTTGCAAGTATCATAAATTGTTTAAAATAGTATGAAATGTTAATAAAGACAGCTCAACTTTAGATTAATTTCTACTTTATTTTTCATACTATATTTTGTAATTCCGTTGCTCTACGTGCTTCTACTTTTACAAACATTTTGTACTATTTTAAATGTTTTACGATACTTATAACATTTTTTTTACAATTAGCCTATTAAATAATTATCAGCGTACGTAATGATTTTTTCAAAGTTCCACAGAATCGCAGTGTGCAGGTGCAAGATGCATGAATTCTTAATGGAACTTCCACAAGATGTCAGTAAAATTGATGTTAGTAACATTCACAATTAATTCCACACCATACTTTAAGAAATAAACTTATTTTTGTTATATTAGTGTATATCAGATTAGTGTACACTTCATTAAATCATATGCAAGTAACATATTCACGTAGACTTTCACGGCCGGAGTTGCTATGATGATCTTGATGAAGATTTTCGGGCTGTAGGCCGTGGTCGTGAGGCTTGTAGTTAACCGATGTTTCGCCAGAGACTGTGTCTGGCATCTTCAAGGGTTGTCTTGAGACTGGCAATTCTGTCCGATTTATACGTTCACCGCGATGTCTTCGTAAGTTGTATCTGCCTTCTGATTGGTCAGCGTTAGGGACTTCCATTGCTCCAATGAGATTGCTGTATGATGGTCTAGTCGACTGTCCGTTATATCTGCCTTCTGATTGGTCAGCGGTAGGGACTTCCATAATTCCACTGAGATTGCTGTTTGATCGTCTAGTCGACTGTAATTGTAGATGTTTACATTTTGTGTTTTTCTAAAAAAGTTGTATCTGCCTTCTGATTGGTCAGCGTTAGGGACTTCCATTGCTCCAATGAGATTGCTGTTTGATCGTCTAGTCGACTGTACTTGTAGAGGTTTACATTTTGCGTTTTTTTTAGTCGACTGTACTTGTAGAGGTTTACATTTTGCATTTTTTTAGAAAAACGTAAAATGTAAACCTCTACAAGTACAGTCGACTAGACGATCAAACAGCAATCTCAGTGGAATTATGGAAGTCCCTACCGCTGACCAATCAGAAGGCAGATATAACATACAGTCGACTAGACCATCAAACAGCAATCTCATTGGAGCAATGGAAGTCCTTAACGCTGACCAATCAGAAGGCAGATACAACTTACGAACACATCGCAGTGAACGTATAAATAGGACAGACAGCAGACAGAATTGCCAGTCTCAAGACAACCCTTGAGGATGCCAGACGCAGTCTCTGGCAAAACGTCAGGGAACCACAAGCCTCGCGGCCTACAGCCCGAAAATCTTCATCAAGATCATCATAATATGCAAGTAATTTATTTTGTTACTTTAGGAAGGGAGAAGTTAGCATACATCTATTTCTCATAAACATTTGGGAATTTATTACGATGGGTTGGTCAATTTCACAACTACATGGTTCCATCTAGCGAAAACTCTATATAAACTTTTTTGTAGGATTTCAAACATGTGGTTCCACCTAGCATCAACTCTACAAAAGTTTGTGCATGCACAGTTATTCTGTAGAAAATTTATGGTGGAAATCAAACTAAAGTTTTTCCATAAAGACAAAAGAAGTACTTAGAGCAAAAGAATTACAAGAATATAGTATGAAAAATCAAATAGAAATTAATCCAAAGTTGAACCGAATATAGGATGTAAAATCAAGTAGAAATTAATCTAAAGTTGAACCGAAGGTTTCTCTAAAGTTTACTTTCTCTCCAGAAGAACTAATACTCAGAGTGATATTTTTACCTCACTAATTGAAAATGTTATTTCTTTCTCCAAATCCAATAGTTTTAAGATGCCGTATGTTACATCCATCATGCACAGGATTCAAACTGAAAAGTAATAGTACCATGGCGTAAATATAACTTTCAAATATATTGAAACAATAAGAAAAGAAACAAACATCTTGAATTTTTTCAAAATACTATGATTTTGTATTTACGGTTGCGAGATCCTCAATTGGCAATACGACCGTAGAAAACAGACAAGTATTATATTACATACCTAAAGCATAGACTGACCTAAAGAATATAAGTCTTTAATAACAAAACCAACAAAACTTGCTTAAATATGGATACAACAACCTTCAAAATTTGTTATAAAATTTCCTTAAAGCTCATTGGTTCGTTCTCTATGTTGGTTACGTTCACTTATTATAAAAGAGAAATTTTCTCTCCTTAAATTAAAATGTCTCTCTATATGTTATCAGATTGAATCCAAATGTAAAACAAATACTAAATTACTTGTATCTTGAAAATACATATAATGTTCACGTTTGCAAAAAAAAACACACATTAAGTTTTAATAATAATAAGTAAAGGTTTGTCTGAATCATAGAGTACGAATGGGTATTGATTCAATCTTTGCTGTATTCGTTAAGTATTTTTGTGTTCTTTGGGCACTTCGGTATGTGGTATCGTACACATCTGTCGCCGCACAAAGCACATATACATTTCTCAGTTGGGTCATATAAGTTTTAACAATAGTAAATTGTAATAATTAATTTAATGGTATCAGCAATACTGCCACAGATGACCTTAAATCAGCGGTAACCCCTTTTTTAATCTTTAATGGGATATTTTCTATTTACAATAATAATTTGGTGACCCTGATTCTAATTCTCTGTAGTCCATGCAGTAATATTCAGGTCAACCAATACCAACGATATTAACCATAAGAAATAATATTAACAAACGTCAATCAGAACTTAATCAGGATGATAAATTATACTTAATATGATTGTTTACCTTTATATAACAATCCCAAATTATTATTATTATATATTCAAAAAGTTGTACAGAGTTAGTTTATCGAGATAATTTTTACTATAAATTGGTAATTCTGAATCTATTTTTTTAAAATTCAAATTGTTGTCCAAACGATACTTATTAATCATCGTAGTTAGATTTCAGTTATTATTTTAATATATTTGTAATGTTTTATAGATTCATGTAAGATAAAATTAAAATGACTAGAAGGAAAAACGTGATACCAAAGAAAAGTTCTCCAGTGAAAACGTAAGTACCATATGATAAATAATAGTTTTAAAAAACTAAAACAACACGCTTTATTAGAAAACCGAACTAAAAAATGAAAAATAATTTTAATTTCCTACACGCTTGGGATAAAATTAAAGTGGTGAACAAAAAAATCATCTCCAACACATATAGAATAAAACTAGATTATCAACAAAAAGAAAATAATTTTACCATCAAAAGTGTGGGGTGCTCTATATCAATTAATATATTTGATAATAAACAGATATTGGTAAAAGTAAAGTCTCTAAGAAGAAAATGTAAAAATCATAAAAAGCACCTCACGCTTTTGATGGTAAAATTATTTTCTTTTTGTTGATAACTCTAGTTTTATTCTAGATGTGTTGGAGATGATTTTTTTGTTGACCACTTTAATTTTATCCCAAGCGTTTTGGAAATTAAAATTATTTTTCGGTTTTATAATAAAGCGTGTTGTTTTAATTTTTTAAAACAGGTGTGGTAGGTTGTATGCCCATCACAATTCTACACGTACATTCTTATGCCACTGATGCACTAAACACTTGTAAACACGTTTTGTACTGTTTTAAACATTTTGCAACGATCTTCAAGCTTTCTTTACAATATTTAATATATTTATATATTTACGTAAAACATGATCGTGGATACATTACTTGCTACTTTCCCAAGTTGTTCCAACATTGCCACCATTTGAAAATAATTTCAAACCATATTTAGTGTTAGTGTACGTAAAATTAGTTTATAGTTCATTAAATAGTACGCATGTAAATTGTTTTGTTATGTTAGGAAATGGGAAGTTGGTTTACGTCCATTTTTTTAAACATTTGGGAATAAATAATATGCATGTAAATTGTTTTGTATAGTTAGGAAATGGCAAGTTAGTTAACATCCACTTTTTTTTGCATTTGGAAATTTATTCCCAAAGTTGGTAATGCCGACTGCAGAGCCATCTACCGGAGGCTATATTAACCATTACAGCAACTCGTGCATGCGCACTGCGATTCTGTGGAACTTAGAAGAATTCGTCTGAGATATATAACCAACTTTTTCCTTTAAAACTATTATTTATTTTTTAGTTTTAATATTTTACAGTCGCATTGACCTAATCCTGGAATGGAAGAAGAATATTTTACAGAATAAGATGAAAATGTAAATATCTTTAAATTCAATGCTATTGTAGTATGAGCTAAAAGTAATACTCTTCTATAAAAAAATCTTCCCAGCCGAATTTGCACCAGCGATCTATGGATTACTGAAATTATATACCACTAGAGTTCACTGCTCTACCAACTGATCTCTTACGACGATTGACTAAAAAGTCGACAAGTCCGCAACCTATTATACCAGTTTTCATTTATTTAATTTTCTGATGATTATGGCCAGGATTTTAGAAACAAAATATGAAATTCTTGTATTATCATGGGTCCTTTACAAGTATACAAAGTTACAAGTTGATCCAATGTTTCTATGTGGGTGAAAATTGTGTTCAAAGATTCTGTTACATAGATACAAAGACACTTTTTTTTATTTTCTGACGATTCTGGCCAGGATTTTAGAAACAAATATGAAAATATTGTATTGTCATGGGTCTTATACAAGTATACAAAGTTTCAAGTCGATTCAATGTTTCTAAGTGGGTGAAAATCATGTTCAAAGATTCCATTACATAGATATAAAGACACTTTGAGTCCGACACTTTTTTTGATTTTATGATGATTCTGGTCAGGATTTTAGGAAAATAAATATAAAATTATTGTATTGTCACGGGTCCTTTACAAGTTTACAAAGATTCAAGTCGATCCAATGATTCTAAGTGGGTGTAAATCGTGTTTAAAGATTCCGTTACATAGATACAAAGACACTTTTTTTATTTTCTGATGATTCTGGCCAGGATTTTAGGAAAAAAAATGAAATTATTGTATTGTCATGGGTCCTTTACAAGTATACAAAGTTTCAAGTCGATCCAATGATTTTAAGTGGGTGAAAATTGCGTTGATAGATTCCATTACTTAGATACATACAGATCAAACTAATATAAAGCGTGTAAAAATAAGGCTGTGGTGTACAAACCGTCACAAACAATTTTCCATCTAATATTCTTATGCCACTGATGCACAATAACATTATAATAACGTTTGGTAGTATTTTAAACATTTTGGAACCATGTTTTAAACTTTTCTTAAGTTTTTTAAATATTTCTAAATTATGCGAATATTGTACATCGAATACTAAAGGCGCGTAAATGCTTCATGTAACATCCACTAGTTACCAACATTTGAAAATAATTCCAAACCATATTTAGTGTTAGTGTATATAAATTAGTTTGTAGTTTATTAAATAATATGCATGTAAATTGTTAGGTTAAGATATGGGAAGTTAGTTACGTCCATTTTTTTTTTTTTTTTTGCGTTACGGAATAAATAATATGCATGTAAATTGTTTTGTTAGGTTAGGAAATGCGAAGTTAGTTTACGTCCATTTTTTTTTTAGCTCTTGGGAATTTATAATGATAATAGTAGAAAATGCGCACAAGTGTGCATAAAAGTAGAGTAGCCACTGTAATCAGTGCTCTGTGCTGAGAACCATCACAGTTTTGTGTTCTTCTTGCATTTAAAAATGTGGTATTTGTCACATTTTAGTCCACATAGTTTGCATACACATTTCTCGGATACGGTGTGAAAGGTGTTAATGTTGCATAGTTTGTGATGGAAGCCGTGTACTGCGAGTCTGTTGACTGTACTCCTCATCTGTTGGTTTGCCCTTGTCCAAATTATATCTGTTATCGCGCTCGTAATGTAGAATTCGTCTTCTATGTCGTTTCTTTTTTGTAGATATTCCGTCATGAGACTCTGGTATGCCTGAGTGGATGGCAATAGCAGAGTGAAGCGCACTTCTTCTGTTAAGAATGCTTCCTTCGGTAGTATGTATGTGAGCCTGGATGGTATGTACTTTGAGACATCTAGGACTTTCTTTAGAAATTTTTTTTTACGTGTTCAATGGTTTGCAGGTCTCTCTTCTTAAGATGCTTCCATATTATTTGTATTCCGTACGTGAGTACGGGGGTTATCTTTGCTCTGAATATTCTCATTGCTGTCTTCAGGGAGAGTGACTGAAGCTGTTTTATTTCATGCATTGCTATAATAGCTGCAATTGCTCTCTGTTTTATATGTATATTAAATGTGGCCCCCGATGTTTGTAGTGTGATTCCAATATATTTATATTGGTTTACCGTTTTTAACTTTTCCGATCCAAGTTGCAGTGTGTCTTTTCCTGATATTTTCCCTCCTTTTCTGAATATCATATGTGCACTTTTGTCGGTATTTATTTTCAGGTCATTTTTATCGGCCCATGTCTAGGCTTTTCTGTAAGTCTTTTATTCTGTTTGATACTAGGACCATGTCATCTGCGTAAATGTATAGTTTTGTGGTACTATTTTCTTTCGTGGTTGCTTCTATGACGTCTGCTGTTGCTATGTTGAATAGTACCGGGCTTATGGGATCTCCCTGAAGGACTCCGTTTGTCTGTAAGATTGGTTCAGATTTCTCCAGATTGTTATTGTTTCACAATATTATTGAAATTGAAGTATGTTTGTGAATATTGTTGTGAGATAGTTCCTTTGTCCGATCATTTTTCCCAATCTTTCTTTTATGATGTTTCTTATTAGTGAGTCGAAGGCTTTACAATAATGAATTAATACTGCATGTAGTTTTCCTTTCTGATGTTTTAATGTATCTGTGATGTCTGCGAGTAAAATCTCTATAGCTTGTATTGTAGATCTGCCTTTACGTAAGCCGATTTGCTATTCAGGAATAAAGTGGTTTACTTTCTTAGCTATCTGTTAGGATTCTTGTGAATAGTTTGAATATTGCACTCTCAAGGGCTATATCTCTACACGAATCTGGGGATATTGTGTCTCGTTTTCCTTTATGTAGGGTCTTGATAATGGATATTCTCCAAGTCTCATGAATGAAATTGTTTTTTATGCATTTGTTGAACAGTTTTTCCATACTTCTGTGAGGACTTGTGCAGAATCTTTTAGATGTTCATTAGAGATGTTGTCTGGCCCTGTCGCTTTTCTTGACTTTGGTTTAATGATTGTTGCAGCTATTTCTTCCTCTGTGATAGGACTGAAGTCCGTGCTTGTTGTCTTATCCAGTTCATATGCGGTGTTGGAGTTTTGGGTATTCAGTAATCTTTGGAAATGATTTTCCAGCTCTTTCATTTTTATCCCTTGTATGTGTGCTTTCCTTGGTTGTAGGGCAAAGAAAAGGTTCATCTTCGCTTCTTCAGCTATTTTTTGTCCTTCTTCTTCTGTAAATTTTTCCCGTTTCATCTTTATTAGCTGTTTATATTTTCTTCTGGGTTCAGTGTACACCTGAATGTCTATGAGTGTTTTGGTGTGTCTGGATTTGTGTAGGTGCTTCAGGACTACTTGCCTTTCCTTGTAGCATTCTGAATCAAACCATGGTTTTGCTTTTCTTTCCTTGTATGTGTCCAGTATTTGGGCATTTATCAGGATGTGTTCCAGAATTTTGTTTGCTTCTTCTACATTCCCTTGGTTGATAATTTCTTCTATTTTTTTCTCTCTTCGGTCCATTCATGTTTAGTTTTCAGATGTCCAGGTGTCTCCGAATTTTGTTTCTTGCTGTTTGTGTTTTACTTCCTGTATGTCTCTTTGTTTCTATGGTTGTAATTACCGGGAGGTGCTTTCTGATTGGTACAGAGGCGATTTCTGCACGTGTGTCTTTAGCCATTCCTTTCACTTTCGTGTTCATGAAAATGAGATCTATCGTGCTTTTGCCGTTGTAGCAAATGTATGTCGGGCTGTTCGGGTCATTTATTAGGTCATCCCTCAGCGTGGAGGAATTCCAATAATAGTTCCATTTTCATGTTTGGCACATCTGTTCGGCAGTTGAAATCTTCTGCTATTATTATTGCCTCGTCTCCTGCTGTTGAGAATGCTTCGCAGATGTTTTCTACTGTTGTTTGTATTTGTATGTCTGGTTGAAAATAGCAAGCCATTACAGTAAAGTTTCTAGTCCTTAATAATAATAATAGTATGTTCATAGTTTTTAGTAATAATTTGTGTTGCGGCCATCGTGGCTTTATGGAAGCATGATATGCCACCACTAGGTCTGCCGGCTTCACCCTGTTTGGTGAGTATATGTATTCCATAATACTTGTTTATGTTTGGTTGCTTAGTTGAGGAAGTTTCTGTAAGGATGAGTATGTCTTGTGTGAATATGTTTATTGGTATGCTTCTATTTATGCTCTCCAGTCCAATATTCCATAGCAGTATTTCTAGCTTGGTTGCGTTTTTAGATTTTTGCTCCTTGTGTTCTTTGACCTCGAAAAAGCACACCGGATGGCCAGAATTCTGCTTTGTTGACTGTTTCTAGTGCTGCCAGAGGTAGTCCTAATTTAAATGCCTTCAGGGAATTTGGGAATTTATTCCCACAGTTGGTAACGCCAACTTCAGAGCCATCTACCAGAAGCTACATTAACCATTACTGCAACTCGTGCATGCGCACTGCGGTTCTGTAGAACTTAGAAGAATTCATGTGTGACGATTTCTACACCTTATCCCAATTCTTCTGGTGTTAAGAATATAGTGTTTTTGACATTCGTATGATTTAAAATTGGTTGTTGATTATGAGTTATTGTTGCTTGATTCAATGCACCATTTACAAAGTAGTTATTAAATATCTCAGCTATTTCATACAAATTTTTAATTACTGTGTCAATTGACAGATATTTCCATTCTATCTTTATCTGTTTCATTACTTTTTCCAGATTCTTTTCTTACAATATCCCACATATCTTTTCCTTTGTTTTTGACTTTTATTATAAAATCCCTGTTGGACCTTTGTTTGGTTTCATGAATTACTTTCCTTAATATTATTTTTGGATAAGGTGTAGAAACCGTCACACATGAATTCTTCTAAGTTCTACAGAATCGCAGTGCACATGCGCGAGTTGTTTAAAGTAATTAACAAACTGAAAAATGGTTTATCTTGTGGAATTGATGAAAGTACCAAACTTTATTGTTAAAAGATATGCCAGTTTACTGATAACACCGCTACTAGACATCTCAAATGCATCACTAATCAGAGGGAAATTTCCTAAAATTTTTAAAACAGCGAAACTTCGTCCAATATTCAAGAAGGGTGATAAATTAAATATTGAAAATTATAGACCTATATCATGAGATGGAATACTTGATAAGCGAGGTTTCTGTCGAAGAGTAATACTTCTCGTATTGAATTTTAATAAATTGGTTAAGTGAGTCTGATTGGAACATTAGAGAATTATATCAGGGAATTAGTATAGAGAAGAAAGGGTTTCAGGCTAGAACAAACATAATTCAGAATGAAAATGGGGATATGATTGCAGATTCCAGGAGTATATTAAATAGATGGAAAAGTTACTTTAATCAGCTATTAAATGTACTTACAGAACAGGACATTGAGGAGGATAATTTACAGACAGCAGAAATGCTAGTCCCAGAACCAAATGCATTAGAGGTTGAAATGGCGATTGAAAAATTGAAGATGTATAAAGCATCAGGTTCAGATGAGATCCCAGCAGAACTGATAAAATCAGGGGGAGAAAAATTGATGGACAAGGTACGCTGGTTGCTTAGTATGATTTGGGAAAAAGAAGCTCTTCCAGATGAATGGAAGGAGTCAGTTATCGTACCAATTTATAAGAAAGGAGATAAAACTGACTGCAACAACTACAGGGGCATCTCATTACTTTCAACTTCGTACAAAATTCTAACAAATATATTAGTAAGCAGACTTACTCCCTATATTGATGACATTCTAGGAGATCATCAATGTGCATTTAGATGAAACAGGTCTACAACAGATCAGATTTTTAGTATAAGACAGATTTTAGAAAAGAAATGGGAATATAATGGTACTGTACATCAACTGTATGTAGACTTCAAAAAAGCATATGATTCAATTAAGAAGGAGAAGTTATATAGTATCCTGCTGGAGTTCGGAATTCCTAAAAAGTTAGTTAGACTTATACGAATGTGTCTAAATGGCACAAAGAGTAGGGTGCGTGTAGGGAAACAGTTTTCGGACACTTTTGAAATCCAGAATGGGTTGAAGCAAGGAGATGCACTATCTCCTCTACTATTTAATTTTGTACTAGAGCATGCCATTAAGTCTTTAGACAATGAGGAAGGCTTACAACTCAATGGTATTAATAAGCTGTTAGTTCATGCTGATGATGTAGTATTGTTGGCCGATAGCGAGGAGATACTAAAGAACAACACACACACACACACTATTGAGTAATACTAAGAAATTAGGACTGGAAGTAAATATCAATAAAACTAAATATATGGTCACACATAGAAATCCATTAAATAATGGAAATGGACAGCTAATTACAAATGAGGGAAATTTTGAGGAAGTGGCTGAATTCAAATACCTAGGAACAATAATCACAAATAGGAATGAGATGCACAAAGAAATTAAACATAGGCTCAATTCTGGAAATGCATGCTATTATGCATTGCAGAGACTCTTGATGTCCCAACTCCTTTCAAATAACGTTAAACTGAAAATATATAAAACAATTATTCTACCAGTTATATTATATGGGTGCGAAACATGGACTCTTACTTCAAGAGAGGAAAGGAGATTACAAGTATTTGAGAATAAAGTACTTAGGAAAATTTTTGGACCAAACAGAGATGAACAGACAGGTGAATGGAGAAGACTACATAACAATGAACTACATGGTCTTTATAGGAAGCCAGATATAATAAGAACAGTTAAGTCTCGTAGACTGCGATGGGCAGGACATGTTGCACGTATGGGGAATGAAAGACTTGCATGGAAGCTTCTTGTAGGAAAGCCAGAGGGAAAAACGCCCAGTTGGTAGACCAAGAATGAGGTGGGAGAATAACATTAACTATGATTTGAGGGAAGTAGATTATACAGGGAATGATTGGAAAGCATTAGCTCAGGATAGGGATGTATGGAGAGCTTATGTCCGTGCGGCCATGAACCTACGTGTTCGATAGTGCCAGTGAGTAAGTAAGTAAGAGTCTGGAGTCGAAAATCTTAATTAAAATAACGACTGAGGGTAAATGTGAATACAAATTTATAATAATCGTCCCAGTAAATCTTTACCTGGTGTAGATAGTCTAACTGGGCTACTTGTATGGGTTAGTTGTAACATTGTTTTCAAATATTGCCATTTCATCTTAAGTAAAATCATATACACATAAGAATAGTTCATACAAACATAAATACATTTAAATTAGCAGCATTGCCTGTGATTCGACATACCATTAAAATTTTCAGCACATTTGTTTTTTTTATTAACACTAGGCAATAACCTCTCTTTTATTTTTTTTTAAGTGTTTGTGATAATTAATTATCTTGATGTTATGAGTGTCAATATCACCAATCACTAGCTTCTAATTGATTATTGTATCGAATTGTACACTGATAATTATTGGTTATTTTAAAACACTTTCACTATTTACACGTAATTCTGTATGTTTATATTTAAAGTAAGAAAAATACTACATTTTTTATGTACAGTGTGAATCTTTTTTTTTTTTTTTTTTGTGTCACAAACCAGCTATAATTAGATCTCAATTTCTTTCTTCGGAGATATTCATATTCTAATTTCGATAAATAAAGAAAATTTAATTCAGTATGTCTGATAATCTGGATCTGTGGTTAATTTATTTTCGTAATAAAATTATATTTATTCTCAACTGATAATTGTATTCAAAGTATATAATGTATAAATTATTTATTTATACAGATAATATTTTATTATTTATTCATAGAGAGATTTATGTAAATTATGTAAAAAGAAAATAATATCAAATTAAGATCTCATCTGTAAAGAAATAAAATATTCAAATCAGTACATATTTATTTATAAGTCTCATCATATTTTAAGTATCATAAAGTTTCTTTGGAATATTCAGATTATTTAAGATCCTAAGTTCATTATCGATTGGATGATTTGTTCATTAATAACTTAATATTTTGTTTAGATAATAATTGGCATCTTACTTACTTACTTACTCACTGGCACTATCGAACCCGTAGGTTTATGGCCGCGCGGACATAAGCTCTCCATACATCCCTATCCTGAGCTAATGCTTTCCAAACATTCCCTGTAATTCCCTCAAATCATAGTTAATGTTGTTCTCCCACCTCATTCTTGGTCTACCAACTGGGCGTTTTCCTTCTGGCTTTCCTACAAGAAGTTTCCATGCACGTCTTTCATTCCCCATACGCGCAACATGTCCTGCCCATCGCAGTCTACGAGACTTAACGGTTCTTATTATATCTGGCTTCCTATAAAGACCATGTAGTTCATTGTTATGTAGTCTTCTCCATTCACCTGTCTGTTCATCTCTCTTTGGTCCAAAAATTTTCCTAAGAACGTTATTCTCAAATACTTGTAATCTCCTTTCCTCCCTTAAAGTAAGAGTCCATGTTTCGTACCCATATAATATAACTGGTAGAATAATAGTTTTATATATTTTCAGCTTAACGTTTTTTGAAAGGAGTTGGGACATCAAAAGTCTCTGCAATGCATAATAGCATGCATTTCCAGAATTGAGCCTATGTTTAATTTCTTTGTGCATCTTAGCTCATTTAAATCGTAATCGGTCCTAGTACATATTTATAGGTCGGCAACGTAATTTATACTTTGCGCGTAAAAATCATTCACTTGGATACAGGATAAATTAACAAACTTTACCACCTTTGCGTATATTATTCCACAACAATGGTTCATCAATTATAAATATCAACATCATATATTATAATGCTACTTCATATCGAGGAGGTCTATTCGTCAAAGAAAATACAATACAAAAGATAATACCAGATCATCTGCATCGCTGTAAATATTATATTATTATAATCGTGTTATACAAAACACAAAGCATGCCCTAACTGGCTATCATATAAAATACACTCTGTATAACATTGTCATTTCATTTAACGTGCTTATGTGTCTTCACTTATTGTGTCGATCGACCTATTTATTAGATGCATTTAGTTCCGACATCTCATTTATTAACTTATTATGCCAACATCATCTCAATTATTTATTATAGTTATTTCATTAATGATAATAATTTATTAGCGGCATCCGTTCAATGAACTTTTATTTATTGTGGGCAGATTATTGCCTATCCATATTTACCATTATTTTTATACTTAAAATGTTTTCTCTCTCTTTCAGTTAATTGTTTAGTATTTTAATTGTTATTATTAGGTTTTCTTTAGCAAAGATCCATGTATTACTAATTAATTCATTCAACTATCTTACTTACTTACTCACTTGCACTATCAAACCTGTAGGTTCATGGCCGCATGGACATAGGCTCTCCATACATCACTATCTTGAGCTAATGCTTTCCAATCATTCCCTGTATAATCTACTTCCCTCAAATCATAGTTAATGTTATTCTCCCACCTCATTCTTGGTCTACCAACTGGGCGTTTTCCCTCTGGCTTTCCTACAAGAAGCTTCCATGCAACTCTTTCATTCCCCATACGTGCAACATGTCCTGCCCATCGCAGTCTACGAGACTTAACTGTTCTTATTATATCTGGCTTCCTATAAAGACCATGTAGTTCATTGTTATGTAGTCTTCTCCATTCACCTGTCTGTTCATCTCTCTTTGGTCCAAAAATTTTCCTAAGAACTTTATTCTCAAATACTTGTAATCTCCTTTCCTCCCTTAAAGTAAGAGTCCATGTTTCGCACCCATATAATATAACTGGTAGAATAATCTTAATATATAAAAATTACGTGTCACGTTGTTTGTCCGCGATGGAATCCTAAACTACTGAACCGATTTTAATAAAATTTTGCACACTGTGTGCTGTTTGATCCAACTTGAGACCTACGGTTGTTTATAACTAAATTTATAGTCGCATTATTTTTATTGCAAATTATTTGTTTATTATTTAACAAAGAGTTATAATTATCTGTGAGTTCCATACGATTCTAACAGATGGCCGTGTAAGGTAATTGGTTTATTATTTAACCAGGTGGCTGTGCTTTTTGTTGCAACCGCGAATTTCAATTGAATTACAAATATTGATTATTTCATAATTTAAGTGTGTTCAGTGTTTATTTTATTTTCAATATATTGATAATAATATTAATTTCATGTGTAAGTATTAGTTTTAAGTAATCTGGCTGAAAGACAGCAACTTAATTTAAATTTAACTGGACCGAGAAGAGAACATTGAACAATATGGCGAATCAGTTCTAGAGACCATGAATGATAAGATATCAAGTGAATTTCCGCAAATTGGTATAGGCCTATGTGACATAAATCTTACATTTAAGAAGAATGTCAATTTAAAAACATATGAAGGTCCTAAGGAACGGAATAACAGAACTGAAAGTAAGTCTGTTAGTTATAATAATATGCCTAATATTACAGAAACAATCTCCATGCCTCAATTAAATGAAAAACAAGATGACTATAATATATCACAAGACGATATTACTATACACAGACTTTTTGATGATGATGATGAGAATCCAAACTGCCAACAAGTTCGTAGAAAAAAAACGAAAGTATAATGAAATCAGCAAGCCTCTTCAAAATATTCCATCCATAAATGTATATAATCCTTATGATAATACACTTATAGATGATACTGAGAATGCAGACAACATAAATTCATCTCAATCGACAAAACCACTTCCACATAAACTACCACCCATATTTATACCGGGTGTAGTTAACGTACCAGAACTAAAAAAATGTGTAAAACAAAAACTTTCTGATTTAGATTTCTCACTTAGTTTACTACAACATAATTTAACGTATACCTTAGCCACAGCAACGCGTGGCCGGGACTTCTATATATATATGTATATCAAATCTGACTTTGTTTTATATATATATATAAAACAAAGTCGGATTAGTTACACTAGGCTGGACTGATTTTTATGATCTTTGATTTGTTGGATTTGTTTCTGCCCCGAATAGCAGATAACTATTAAAACATCAGAAAAATTAACGTAAAAATATTTAAAGGCGATACGACGTTCGCCGGGCCAGCTAGTAGTTTTATATATTTTCAGTTTAACGTTTTTTGAAAGGATTTGGGACATCAAAAGTCTCTGTAATGCATAATAGCACGCATTTCCAGAATTGAGCCTATGTTTAATTTCTTTGTGCATCTCATTCGTATTTGTGATTATTGTTCCTAGGTATTTAAATTCAGCCACTTCCTCAAAATTTCCCTCATTTGTCATTAGCTGTCCATTTCCATTATATAATGAATTTCTATGTGTGACCATATATTTAGTTTTATTGATATTTACTTCCAGTCCTAATTTCTTAGTGTTACTCAATAGTGTGTGTGTGTTGTCCTTTAGTATCTCCTCGCTATCGGCCAATAATACTACATCATCAGCATAAACTAACAGCTTATTAATACCATTGAGTTGTAAGCCTTCCTCATTCTCTAAAAATTTAATGGCATGCTCTAGTACAAAATTAAATAGTAAAGGAGATAGTGAATCTCCTTGCTTCAACCCATTCTGGATTTCAAAAGTGTCTAAAAACTGTTCGCCTACACGCACCCTACTCTTTGTGCCATTTAGACACATTTGTATAAGTCTAACTAACTTTTTAGGAATTCCGAATTCCAGCAGGATACTATATAACTTCTCCTTCTTAATTGAATCATATGCTTTTTTTGAAGTCTACGTATAGTTGATGTACAGTACCATTACATTCCCATTTCTTTTCTAAAATCTGTCTTATACTAAAAATCTGATCTGTTGAAGACCTGTTTCTTCTAAATGCACATTGGTGATCTCCTAGAATGTCATCAATATAGTTAGTAAGTCTGCTTACTAATATATTTGTTGGAATTTTGTACGAAGTTGAAAGTAATGAGATGCCCCTGTAGTTGTTGCAATCAGTTTTATCTCCTTTCTTATAAATTGGTATGATAATTGATTCCTTCCATTCATCTGGAAGAGCTTCTTTTTCCCAAATCATACTAAGCAACCAGCGTATCTTGTCCATCAATTTTTCTCCCCCTGATTTTATCAGTTCTGCTGGGATCTCATCTGAACCTGATGCTTTATACATCTTCAATTTTTCAATCGCCATTTCAACCTCTAATGCATTTGGTTCTGGGACTAGCATTTCTGCTGTCTGTAAATTATCCTCCTCAATGTCCTGTTCTGTATGTACATTTAATAGCTGATTAAAGTAACTTTTCCATCTATTTAATATACTCCTGGAATCTGCAATCATATCCCCATTTTCATTCCGAATTATGTTTGTTCTAGCCTGAAACCCTTTCTTCTCTCTACTAATCCCCTGATATAATTCTCTAATGTTACTATTTTTTGTGTTCATTTCAAGATCATTAATATTTTTTTTTTTTTTTTCAAATGCCCCAGGTTTGTCTTTCGACATTCCTGGTTTCTATCCTGGCATGGCGTACTTGTAACCCACTTCTGAGGTTAGAGCGCCTGGACGGCGGGGTTACGTTGACCCGATGATATGATGGGTGATGATGATGATGGTGCGCCAGGAGAGAACCTAATCCTAAGCTTAACCTAAGATGAATATGAATGATGATGATTGCGATGGCCATATGATTTCGGCGACTGTTTGGGCCTTGAAGTTTTCCTGACATTTGTCTTACAGGCGATGAAAAACCCCGATAAAAACTTCACCCAGAAAAACTGTCCCGACCGGGGATCGAACCCGGGCCCGCTGCGTGACAAGGCAGCAAGCCACCCCGAGACCACAGCGGTGGACTAGATCATTAATCTTCTCTCTCAAATATTCCCTCTTTTTACTCTTTAGTAACTTGGTGGTTTCCCGTCTAATACTACCCAATTGCTCTAAATTTATCTCATTTGGCTCGTGTAACCATTTCATTTTTGCTAGCTTTGTTTCCTTTCCAATGTCGGCACATTCCTCATCAAACCATTTCTTGTTATGCCTCTTTTTTAAACAACCAATGCTTTCTGATGCTGACAATTTAATAGTATCTCTTATAGCCTCCCATTCTTTATTTATATCAGTTTCTTGTTCGTTTGCCACATTGTCATCTGAAGATTCCAGTCCTTCAAATCTATTAGCAATTTTGATTTGGTATTCTTTCCGCATTTCATCATTTTTCAAGTTTGTTAATTCAAATTTTACACAATCATTTTTAGCGTTTGTTCCTCTCATAAGCGATAGCCGTTGTCTGATTTTCACTCTGACCAGATGATGATCCGAATTGCAGTCTGTCCCTCTAACTGATCTAACATCGATGATGCTACTGTGCCAGCGTTTATCAACTAATACATGATCTATCTGGTTCTGAGTTTCTCCATCTGGGGACGTCCAGGTGTATTTATGAATATCCTTATGCTGAAATGTTGTGCTCTTAACAATGAGATTCTTCGATCTGGCAAATGTGACTAATCTAATCCCATTGTCGTTACTATCTTCATGAAGACTGATTTTGCCTATTGTTGGTTTGAATATATCTTCCCGTCCCACTTTTGCATTAAAATCCCCTAAGATAATTTTCAAATGATATCGTGAAAGGCCATCAAATAAGCATTCTAATTCTTCATAGAACTCATCCTTGATCTTGTCATCTTCATCTTCTGTGGGGGCATGTGCATTTACAATTATAAAATCATGTCGTTTACCCTTTAGAATTATGTATGATATCCTATCACTAACAAACTTAATATCTCGGATAGCGGATAGGATCCTCCTCCTGACTAAAAAACCCGTTCCAAATGCAGGTCTTTCTGCACCCCCATAGTATAATGCAAATATTCCTAATTCCTAACTACCGTCTCCTGGCCACCTAACTTCCTGTAAAGCGACTATATCCAAGAGCGATTTATCTAATTCCCGCGGTAATATCTCTAGTGCCCCGCTATTGTATAAAGTCCTAACATTCCATGTTCCTAGGAACATGTCCCTGTGTTTGAGCCTTTGGCATGGGTTCCCTGAAGTAGTCCCCGCCTGGAGAACCGAATGGGGGACTATTTGACCTCCGGAAAATTTTACCCCAGTTGAACCCATGTCCGCATTTCTTGACGGTTGTATTTTTACGGTGAAACATCGTCACTCTTTCGACCAAGGTACTTTTTTCGTCTGGCTTATCACCTTCGACCAGTCCGGCATGGGTAACCCTATCGGCAGCAATGCTACCGCCGGCATAGCTCTCAGGATCATTTAAGCACGCAAGCCAACTCCACCACGACAAGGTAAAGATACAATGGACCCAGTTCAATGTGATTTCAGATCTTACTACATTATTTATAACTACATCGTGCATTGTTGCACTCATGTTCGTCATCTCTAATACTAATTAATATAATTATTATTTCTATGATTTAATATGCCATAATTAATTAACATTATTATTTAATTAATGTCCTTATATTATCTGTAAATAATAAAATGATCTTGCCCCCTTCTCGATTGAGCGTCAACAATACGGTTTTTTTATTCATGTGGGCATTAATAATAGATCACCCTATACAATACTCTTATAATTTACTAACATTGATATTTTCAACTCATTATTATTCTAATTACTACAATGTAATAAGTCATCTGATTTTCACCTAGATCTGGGTTCGAATCCCGATAACTGGTTTATGCATGTACTTATGTTTCTTTGTTGGGTCCATACTGCATTTAATTCGTCATTATACTCATTATTGCGAGTCGTTTGTCGGAATTATTTATGTTCGCGCTCCTATCATGAGATTTTATGCGACAATTTTGCGCTGATCCTTTCAATTTTTTTTATGTCACGGACAGAACTGTACCACGGATTGTATGAATGTACTACATTTATTTGCGAATTAAATATCGCATTGAACTCAATTATTGATTCATCAGTGACCAATTTGTTCCCAAATTGGTCAGCTGCTTTTCACTGTACTGGTGTTCGAACAAAGAAATACCCGATTGGGGATCCTCAATATAACTTAGGTATTTTCCCCTAGGTTTCATCTTTATTTTCTGTCGGAATTTTGCAATTGCCCGAGGCGAGTACACGTCACTTTCGTCTTTACTACTATTCACGATAATTTTAGTAATTTTGCCGGTGGTATGGGTTTCAATTACTTGTGTGTTTTCAGGTATTTCTCGTTTCTCACTTTTACAATCAACTACATCTACATTTACAAAATCGATATCTTCAATTATAAGCCCTGATTTGTCATTATTATTAGACTCATTCATGTTGAAACTTGAAAGTAGTTTTGAAGTTCCTTAGGACAGGTTACTGGCCCGACGCTAAGTAGTCCAGTGGTAGGGCTGCTACCTTTTAGTCTCTGGACAGACATTAGGATACCGCATTTACTCAGTACCTTTTAGTCTCTGGACAGACTTTAGGATACCGCATTCTCTCAGTACCCGATGGAACGGTTATACCGCCGCGACTCGGTCCTCAGAGCCTCGTTTGTGAAAATGGGTTGTACCACGAGAAGGTGTGGAAGATCACAGAATACCCAAACAAATGTTAAGATATCAACCTGCAAGAAGAAGAAGACCAAGACTTCACTCAAAAGACTTTTGGATGGTGTTTCTCTTGAGGCCGAAACAGGTCAACAAATGGCCTAAATTCGTGACTGTACTATGCTGATGATGATTAGACTCATGCATTACTACATTTTGATTTATGTTTTCTTTTGAATCTTCAATTTCTTTTTCTACTGTTTGGCCTATATTAAATTTGTTTATTTCAAACTTCTGCATGTTATTTATTTCATTATTTAAATCTGTACATTTACAATCTTCGCCTGTTTCTATAATTCCAACATCTGTCTTTTTCGATATAATTTTCTTACTGCGGCTAATATTTTGTTTACTTTCGAGTCTATCGCTTGAATAATGTTTTTCTCTATTTGTGTAATTAGTATTTGATTTTCATTTTTCATTTGCGTCATCAGCTTTTCAAAATATTTTTGAAAAATCTATGTTTTGCTTTCTACTCTCCATTTTCCTATTTTATCTATTTTCTTTAACTTTTTTTTTGTATCTGCCCTAAGCATATTTATACTCTCATTTTAAAATTAAATGATGAAACATTTCTACCTTCAGTGCTGTCTGGAAATCACTTACTGGGCCTGCCGATCTCGTACGTCCGCTGGTCTTCCTCCTGCTGGTAGCATCTGTAGCCGTCTTTTTCTCCGATCAGCTGATTAGCTCGCCCTGTTGCCTGTCGTTCCTTCGGGTTTTCGAATTATGACTATTCTTCCCCACGTTGGGCGCCATTTGATGACAAATGCTATTTAATTAAGGGATGTAGGTAACGTGATGGATTTATCACAGGGTGTGGGATTTATTACGAGGAATTCCCGTAATGTGGGAATTTTTAGGCTCGTGGTCTAGTCAGGTTGTTGGTTCGGTGAGCGATGAGGATCACTTATTGCAGGGAATAACGAGGGAACGTTGTACGATCAGCGATAGTTTTATCAATAATTGAAGTTCTCAAACCACTCGATTTATTTAGTATAGGAGCTGCTATACATATACACTGCTAAAAAAAATTAGGGGATATTGTAGAATAACCTATTAAGACTATGTTTTTAGGAACAGTATTAGATGCAATCACTTTCTATTACTCCAAAAGAATGTCAACAAGAGTTTGAAGTCATTACGTAACCTCTGTATCACACCAGATGTCAAAGAGATCCTGATTAGGAATATGGCAAACAAACAAATCAACATTAACATGGGTGAAAATGTTTCTTTAGTATGGTGTATGGTCTCCTCGAACGGCCAGCACTGCCTCACACCTGTATGGCATTGATGCAATGAGGTTAGCAATGAGTTCTTGGGGGATACGTGGCCACTCTTCCATAAGAGCAATGTGCAGCTCTGGAACAGTTGTGGGAGGTGCTGGTCTGCCTGCAATGCACCTGCCTAATGCATCCCACACATGCTCAATCGGATTTAAGTCCGGGGAGGAAGCTGGCCATTGCATTTGCTCGATACCCTCCACTTCCAGCATGTCGTCCACCAAGCCAGCTCTGTGGGGTCGTGCATTATCGTCCATAAAAAGAAAAGAATCACCTATGGCATCAGCATAAGGCACGACAAAAGGTCGGAGAATCTCATCTCTATACTTTACCGCAGTCAAAGTACCACCTTGGATAACGTAGAGGTCCGTACGTCCACCACTACTGACTCCTGCCTACACCATCAATCCAACGCCACCATATGGGGATCTTTCACGTACAAAAGCTGGATTGTTTCGTGTCCCTTTTTCTCTCCAGATGAATACACGCCGACTATCACATTCCATGTTGAATCGCGACTCATCAGAAAAAAGAACTGATCTCCATTCAGCATGCCTCCACCCACGATGTTCCTCCGCCCAATTTCTGCGATCTCTACGGTGTTGTGGAGTTAACCTGGTACACACCATGGGTCTACGGGCATAGAGACCACTTCCATGCAGTCGATTAGGGACAGTTTGAGTTGACACCCTGCGTCCTGTTGCTGTTTGAAGTGTATTTCGCAGTTGAGTTGCATTCTGCTGTCTATTCCGACGGACTGTTAACAAGAGGTAACGGTCTTCCCTTGCTGTTGTTGCCCTTGGTCGACCTTGTCCGGCTCTTCTGTGAACAGTATGTTCTTTGAAAATGATTCCAAAGACTGGAAATCACGCTTTGAGACACCCCAATGGCTTGTGCCACCTCTTGTTGTGTCTGTCCAGCTTCCATCCTTCCTATGGCCCTCCAAGCCATTGGTTCAGGTAAATCACGTTGTCGAGGCATCACTGCCCCTAAGGCAAGTCATTCACTAACTGAAAACTGGACTGGATTTAAAAACAGCAACAAAACATTCACCCCCACACCACCCTTTCACATCAACAGTACAGACACTGCCCTCTGGTGTGGTACCGAGGTTACGTAACAACTTCAAACTCTTATTTACATTATCTTGGAATAATAGAAAGTGATTGCATCTAATACTATTCCAAAAAACTTAGTCTTAATAGGTTATTCTAAAATATCCCCTAATTTTTTTGAGCAGTGTATTTAATATAATGAAAACACTTGATGATACGAGGTATATAGCGGTCTGACTTCTCTATGGAATAATGAAGAATTATTACCATTAATATAGTAATATAAACATAACGGACCAGTATCAATTTATTACGATATTTTGATCAAGTATTTAACTTATTAGAGCACTTAAGTAATTTGTAAAGCTATTTGAACTTGCCCTAAGTTCGTACTCCTCGATTAGGAGTTACAATTTTCTATTATAACCATTAGCGGTAGTTATTTTCTCATAGTTAAAATGAAACTTATTGATGTTCTCCCTTCGCTGGCTGGGAGGCTTCTGTTGTACGCGTCTCCGTTATATATTGAAGACCTCAATATTCCTTCAATCGTTCAGATCGCTACAGGAGAGGGGGTTACAATTTATTCCTATTGGTTTAAACATATGTGGACATATATTACATGTATATAAAGGGTGGGAGACAAGGTTGCCCCCTATCTCCAACACTCTTTGCAATTTATGTCATTGAAGTAATATGTTGCTGGAACAAGAAATATAAATTTGGAATAAAAATATCTGAAAATGGAAAATTAAACACCCTATTGTTTGCAGATGACCAAATAATAATAGCAAATTCAGAAGATAATGTACTGAAAGGTGTGTATGAACTTAAAATTACAGAAGAATATGGATTGAAGATATCTACAGAAAAAAAAAAACAAAAATTATGGCATTTCAAGGTGTAGATCCTGTCAGAAGTAAAATTGTACTGGACAATAAAATTTTGGAGTAGGTGAATAATTTTACATATCTAGGATGCAATATCTCATATGAAGAAGAAAAGGATGTAAATGCAAAAAATCTAAATTTTTAAGAATTTTAGGGTTAATAAATTCTATCTTCAAGCCACAGTTAGTCCAAAAGCATTCAAGATTAAAAGTGTATAAAACACTGGCTCTTCCAACTCTTTTGTATGGTAGCTAAGTATGGACGTTGAAGCAGAAGGATATACAGATACTTAGATCTGCTGAAATGCGATACCTTCGGAGGACTGCAGGATACACACTACTAGATCACAAAAAAAATGAAGACATCTTAGAAGAATTACATATGGAACCTTTAGAAAACAAAATTTCTGATTATAAGTCAAGATGGATGCAACATGTTCATCGAATGGAAGATCACAGAATACTCAAACAAATGTTAAGATATCAACCTTCAGGAAGAAGAAGACCAGGACGTCCACTCAAAAAGACTTTTGGATGGTGTTTCCCTTGAGGCCAAAACAGGTCAACAAGGCCTAAATTCGTGAATGTACTATGATGATGATATAAAGGTTGTGACTTTCCTTTGTTTCTGTTAACGATGTAACTAATAATAGGCATGTCTATCTCGCTCTGTTTATTTACAATGTTGCCAAGTTGTTCATAGTTAGGCCTTTGCATTTTCTATTAAGGGCCTAACAGCTTATTTAAAAACCGTTAGTTTCAATTAATTTTAATGTATTATTCGTAGTTATCTTTTAACTGATATATGTGTCCAAATTTTAATTTGAAACTTCATAGTGAAATTCCAATTGTAAACATTTTGTCATACTCTACATTCATAAATATTATTTTGACTTGACATTTTAATCTGTTTTCAAATAGACGTTCTGATACATTCTTATTAACAAAGGGTTTGGTATCTATAGGTTCCTATTGTATTGAGGTACCTGGAATTCATGTATACCTTGGTTATCTAGACTTCCTGGCGCCGTCTATATTGGAATAACCGAAATTTTAACAAAGGAGTTGTCTTAGTCACATATAAAAAAAGGAAATCAACTTTTATGTAATTAATAAAATTGATTCATTAATATGATCATTGGATTGCAAATAAATTTCTGAATAATTTAAGTCCAAACTCGATATGTATATATATTACATCTTTATCTCGAATTATGGGCCTATATTTAAATAATTTAGATTTACTTAAATATTTACTTTGTATTTGAACTTAAAACAATATGGAGGGGAATTTGGGTTACAATCACTACTCTCAGTTTTCTCTAAAATTCTTGAAAAAAGTTATGTATAATAGACTGGTTTCCTTCCTGGAATCTAATCATGTGCTTTCTGGTTCTCAATATGGATTTCGTAAAAGTACAGGAATCAACAATGCTATACAATCATTTACAGAATCAATATTCAAAGCTAAAGATAATAGACAACAAACAATAGAGCTTTTTCTAGATCTTAGTAAAGAATTTGACATGGTTAACCATGAAATTTTAATCACAAAACTAAATAAATTTGGTATTAGGGGACTGAGAGAAAAATGGTTTCGGTTCAACTGCACTTCTACTAATGCTTGATTTTTCAATTATATTGTTGTAAACTATAGCTCCTCTTCTGTATTTACTAACATTATTAGATAATTTTGAAGTATTTATTTAAATATGCAAATCACAAAATGATGACACTGTTAGACAATATTATAATGATATTGTGAAAAGAAAAATTGTCTGAACCAGGAATTGAACCGTGGACCTCTAGTTCTCCAGACTAGTGTGCAGCCCACTACACCATTCTAGACCTGGCACAAACATTAACAATTCTGTCCACATATACAAATCTATAATTCTCGTTTCGTCCGCTGCCAGGTAGATGTCACTACCATCACCAACGGCCGGCTTCATTTAGAAGTATTTATATTTGAGAATTTTTACACCACCATTTTTATAAGCAGTAAACAATGTTATTTAACGTTTTCCAATACTGTTATTATAACACAGTTCCAATAATGGATCATATTATAATATTATAATGATATTGTGAAAAGAAAAATTAATGTCTGAACCAGGAATCGAACCGTACACATCTAGTTCTCCAGACTAGTGTGCAGCCCACTACACCATTCTAGACCTGGCACATATATTAACAATTCTTTCCACATATACAAATCTATAATTCTTGTTTCGTCCTGCACCTGTTAGACAATATTGTGATGTTAACTGATATTTTCTCCACATAGTATATTACTTCGTCCATGATTTTTCAATTGCTGTTTTGGGTTATCGCTGGTTGGATCAGTTTTAGGGAGTGATAAGTAAGTGTACACCCATTTTTAATAAATGTTTGGTAATTTTAATATTATTAATATATTTTTTTAACATAGATTTGGGGATTTATTGCAAATATTGGTCATTTAAATTTCATAGCGACGGATAGTAATCGAGGATTATAATCGATATGTGGTTCGATTGTGGGTTATTGCTGACTCTATAAACTCAGGTGTATGCGCACTGTTGTTCTGTGGGACTTTGAAAATATTTCACGCTAGTTTAAGTCTAGTTTTTCCATGGTTTCTTTCACATTTAAGTAACAGAACACAAATAGTTGAAATTAACAATATTCAATCAAACTTAATATCTATAGAGCATGGTGTACCTCAAGGATCAATTCCGGGTCCAATCCTTTTTCTTATATATATTAATGACCTTCCCATAATTATGCCCGAAACCAAAACTATATTATTTGCAGATGGCACAAACATCATACTCAGTGACATTGATTGATCTACAACTGAAGATAGATAAAATGTCAACAAATCTAGAACAATAGCTGATATACAATAAACTAAAACTAAACGTAAACAAAACAGTATATACAGTATGTATACAAAATCTAAATAATCCAATCAACATTATACTCAATGACGCCTTAATAAAAGAAACAAATTGTGCCAAATTTTTAGGTGTATGGATTGATTCCAATCTGTCATGGAAATGCCATATACACACTTATCTAAAAAACTTAACTGGTTATGCTATGCGATTTGTGTCCTCACTAGAATATTACCAGAGGAAGTATTAAAAACTGTGTATTTTGGATACATACATTCACAGTTAACATATGGTATAATACTATGGGGATCATCACCAAAATCTACTCAAATACTCAAATTACAAAAAAGAATTATTAAAATCATGAAGAAAGCACCCAATCCAAACAGAAAGTAAGAAACTCTTCAAAGAACTAAAAATATTACCTGTTCCTTGTATTTACATTTTAGAATCAGTTTGCTTTATTCATCAAAATTTAAAACTTTTCAAAATAAATTCAGATTTGCATGAACATAACACTAGAATATTTAATAATATACACCTAAATTGTCACAGGCTTACCAGAAGTATTAACAGCATATCACATAGAGATAGTAATCTATATAATCCTCTCCCTTCCAATATTAAACTTATTATGGGCAGACAACTTAAGCTCGCTGTAAAGAACATTTTATTGTCTTACATACCATTAAGTATGGGTGAATATCTAAATTTAAAATTGTAAGTAATATCTGAAGATTTTCAGGTTCGTAAAAAATCCTTAAGCCTGAATGAAATGGCCTCTAAGCAAAATTTCCGAATTTTCCCATCCTAGTACTACCTTGGTTTCCTAGATGTCAGTATGAGGCGGAACGTTGACCACGTACCACTCAAAATGGCATCTATATGAAAACAAGTGTAACTAAATTAGTATGATTCAAATTCTTCCCTGAAGGGGGAGAGCGCCTAAATCGCTGTAAAGGGAAAACATGGGCTTACAAAAAAAAAGTAATATTTGATTGGAATTGCATTGCTATCTTTTCTTGTAAAAGTGCTGCCCCTTGATATTTTGGTGTATTTTAGTTGCAATGTAAATTGGTTTCATTATATATATTTATGTATGTATGTGTTATATTTATATTGTTTATGTACAGGTTGTAATCTGGACACATCCTAAAGCATTTATGATTCTCTAATGGATAAAGTGATCCCACTACAGGCCTCAGGAGGCCCTTGAGGTAGTAGGAGGTTAAGGCTCCCACTTTTCTGGACAATCGGCACTTGATGTCAGCCCTGCGTGACTGCCACCTTTACCCCCAGAACAAGTGTCTGGTACTCATTTCAGTTAGAGTCTGAGTCGACCACAGGGCCATAGTGCTGCTGGAAGGTTTGGGTCAGTTTAAAAATCCTGACCCCACCAGGACATCCAATGGATGTTAAAACAAATAAAAAAAACTTCATTTAACTAAACTTGAAAAGCTAAAAAATAAAAACTTGGACCTTCAACCATTCTGCAATTTATTCTTGGTAACAACCGATGTTAAGTATTGGATTCTTACACAAATGATAATATACAGTAATTCGAAAAATAAAAAATAAAATATACTCCCAAATTATTGTAGCAATATTTCTCCTCCTCCCCCCCCCCATTGCCATCAGGTTGTCTTTTATGACATTCCTGGCTTTCTACTCTGGCATTGATGGAATTGTAATCCATTTTTAGGTTGGGGCACCTGGAAGATGGAGTTGTGTTACCCTGATGATATGATGGGTGATAAATTATAATGAAACGCCATGATAGTCCTTAACATATATTCCAGGCCAGAATATTTTCCTGGCTCAACTTTAGATTAATTTCCACTTATTTTCCATACTATATTCTTGTAATTCTGCTGCTCTATGTACTTATTCTGTCCTTACTAACATTTAGTACTATTTTAAATATTTTACAATAATACTTATAACTTTTTTTACACTTATTAAATAAACTTTTATAATATTCATGATGTGTTCCGTTGAGGTTTATCCTGCCGATGATGGGACAAGTCCCGAAAGCGCTACAGTTAAATGATTAATTAAGTTGAGGAGATGGACCTTTCAGGTGAATATTCTATAACTTATTAAATATTTATGTACGTATGCAATGATTTCTTTGAAGTTGTACAGAACCACTGCATATGCAAGAGATGCAAGAATGCATAATGTACCTTCCACAAGATGTCTGTAAAATAGGTGTTACCAACATTCACAATTAATTCCACACATATTTCAATAAATTGACTTCATTTTGTTAGGTTAGTATTAGTGTACACTTCATTAAATAATATTTATTTTGTTAGATTTGGAAGGGAGAGGTTAGTGTACATCCATTTCTAATAAATATTTGGGGCTGAAGTTTCCATTAAGCGGTTAACACTATAAAAACATGTGATGCTGCAACATATACATAATATTTAATAAACCTAAAAGCTAATCTAACACAATTGTGTTTCACAGCTACATGTTTCCATCAAGCGATAACTCTATAAACATTTTGTAGGACTTCAAAGGTATGTGATTCCACTAGTGTTCTCTATAAACATTTGTGCATGCACGCTGTTATTCTGTAGGACTTAGAAAATTTATGGTGAAAATCAAACTAAAATTTTTCCAATTCCTGTGACTGGGAATCAAACCTGGGACCTCGTGAACTGTAGTCAGAAATGCTGACCATTAGCCCATGAGGTTGCTGTTACGGTGGACAGTTAAGCCCAGCCGTAATGTAGCGTACAAGATCTCGATAGTTTAAGTGGTCTTTGGCCCGAGCGGGTGGCCTTGGTTTAGGAGGATGAATTCCATATTTAAACATGTTGAAAACAAATATAATTATAATTTATTTAAATTAAATAAAACATAAAGACATATTAAAACCAAAACATATAAAACACTTATTAAAATCAGCTAAAATCGCCATATTGAAAAGCGTCAAAATACTAAAACTGATAAAGTTCAGAGAGAGAAAACAATCATTTAAAAGAGTCAACTTTGGTCATTATTCTAAGTGGACCATTTGGTCCTTTAATTAAATTTATGTATGTAAAATGACCATTTAAAGAATGATAATAATAAAAAGATAAAAGATTCATATTACCCATGTAGAGCTGCTCTCGTCCCCCAGGGGGACCGCCTTCGGTCCCCTCCACCGTTCTGAATTCGTTAGAAAAATCGCGAATATTTATATCATAAATTTTAAGTTTCTAATCGGGGGAAACTCGGGTGGAAAGTTAGCTTTTCCCTTCAATACATGTGGGGTTTTTCATCGGTTTTCACTTACACCTTTCACATGATCTAGTTCAAAACCTTCATCTATGTCAAAATGGAAAACTTTGTTCCACTTTCACTTCTTGCAACTCAATTCACCCCTATCTAATGTGGTCATCTCTGATCTTTCTAACTAAGTAATGTTGATATGACTTTACATCCTGGAATCTTGTGACATGGTTTTGATCCAGGATATAAAACATTATAGATTTTTACTCACTTTTTTATATTTAAAAGGTCCTTTGTGTATGACTAAATTGTATTTCAATGCGGTTATTTATGTCCTATTTTCTGATATAATAAACAAGTATATATGTATATCCTTTATCGGTTTTTTTATAGTATTTTATTATTATAGCAGTTAGGCCCTAGTGTAGGCGTAACAGTTGCTTACCATAGAAATATATGAATAGTGACCTGAGGAATATATACAGTTAACTTACCTTTATGTTTAGGCCTATATTTGTTTGTTTCTTTCAGATATTTAGGTGTGCTTACCAAATGTTTTCTAGTATAGTGTGGAGAAATTTCTGCCCGTGCTATAAATAATTTCTTTTTCATATTATATTTATATTTAATTCCTGCTCTATTTACTTTACTTTACAATTAATCTCATAGATTTTCTATTGGATTTTGGTGTATTGAGGTGGTGTCTTAAGCACTTTTGGACAATTGTAATGCAGTCACTCTTTTTTCAATGTGTGCCTTGTGTTATATTATTGTAGAACTTTTTCCCACTCTAATTTTTTTTTCTAGTAGGGTATGTTATTAATTAGGTTGAATTTAGCATTCTGCCCAATCATTTCATTCCAAGAAATAGTTTTTTCACTTGCATTCATTTTTGTGAATCATTCAGTTGAACTAGTTCATTCATTGGAGTTTTAAAACTTGGCGAGTCTCTTGGGATTGTCATTCAAAAAAGTACTGTATTCATTTTCTCATATTCAAGAAATTTTACCATAACCTAAAAGAATGTGATATAGGCCTAAACATTATAGATCATAGAAATATAAAAAAAATGGCAAAGTGATCTAACTACAGGCCTTTGAGAAGAAATAAATTAATGCTTGCATCTTTATAGGGATTCAGAACAAGCATCTGATACTCATTTCACTTTAAAGGCTAAGTTAATCCCATGACTATGGGATTGCCAGGAAGGTTTAGAGCAGTTTAAAAATCTCCATCGGAAATTGATTCAGCAAACTTATAATTATTGCCTTAAAAAACTACATCTCAGCTTGTCTCAAGCTAAAAGTGAGCCCACTACAGAACTTAGGAGGCCCTTGAATTAGTAGGGAGGCTCCTATCCTTCTAGAAAATCAACACGAGATGTCAGACGCTTGTCAGTCCTATATTGAAGCAGCTGCTTTGAAACGATTATTTGGCATTCTTTGCATATGTTCAAACCAATTATGTTTATTTCTGTGTATTATCTCGTTTATATTATGTATTTATAATTCATCTCTGATATTCTGACTTATCTTTTGATCTCTTAGAGATACACCTGCAACTGATCTGAGAAATCTCATTTCTATTGTCTCAATTTTATTTTTATCAGAGATCGTTAAAGGCCAAGTCTCAGACCCATATGTTAATGTTGGAACGGCTACTGTTTTGTATAATTTTAATTGAGTTTCCCTTGTGGTCTTATTTCTCAAATATCTTCTTATTGAACCACATATCTGTTGAAATTTCCCTAATTTCTTCTCCATGTCCAAATTTTGCTGGTATATCATGCATCCCAGATAATTGAAACAAGTTACTTGTTCAATTATGTTTGCTCCAATTACAATTTTTGTCCATTTATGCTGAGTTCCAATAAATGCCATTGACTTTGTTTTCTCTGTTGATATCTTTAAATTATAATCGTTTATTAGTTTCCATAATTTATAAACTGATCAGTGTAGTAATATGAATGTTAATTGCTGAAATAATTTGTTAAAAAAATTACATGACTTAGCAATGTCGGATGTAGTACCAGAGATTGTTATTAGATGTAGAGATAGAAAAATCAAATAACTTTATAACTTTTAGCCCATTATATCATGCATATTAAGTCAATGAAAGATAATCTCAACCCAGTTGTCATCCTAGCCAAACAATGGTCAAATTATTTTCAAAACCTATGGACCCAACCTCCAAATACTCTCACTTTACTATCATCCAATAACACCTCAACATACTTGATTACAGTGGATGAACTATCAGAACTATTAACAAAAATGAGAATCAACAATGCTCCTGGAGAGGATGTAATCAATATTGAACTATTTAAAAATGCAAATCCGCTGTTTGTAGATAGATTTCTTACATTCTTAAATCCATCCATAGTAATTCTGCCAGAGGGCAGGTCTTTCACTGCAATCATAACATTTTCATGCTATGCTTTGCAGCTTTACTAGGAAATTATAAGTGCTTCTTATTGCTTTCCATACCGGTGAAGGATGGTGATGATAATGATAAAGGTGATGATAATGGCCAGATGATTTTCGGGGACCGTTGGGCCCTAAGCTTCCTGACATTTGTCTTACAGGTGAGGAAAAACCTCACCCTGGAAGCTTGACCCGACTGTGGATTGAACCTGGGCCCACTGCGTGACAAGGCAGCATGCTACCTTGAGACCACAGCAGTGGACTACATTGTTAAATAAACTATGAGAAGGGAGAGACATTCATGTAAATTGGACAAAATCTGTTGTAATACCAATATTTAAAAAAGGAGGCAAGAAAAACTGTGAAAATTGCAGAGACATCGGCTTATTAAATACTGGATACAAAATTTACGCCAATATAATTAAGAACAAATTATACAAACATCATAACACAGTCTCCTCAGTGAAGAACAGAATGGCTTTCGTAAAGGTCAATCCTGTTGTGTGGTCCATGAAATTATTAATAGAAAAACACAGGGAGTTCAATGTAGAAACACACTTAGCTTTTGTGGACTTCAAAAAAGCCTTCGACAAAATCAATAGGAATAAATTGTTGGAAATTTTAGCTGACAACAATCTACCACAACAGCATATTTTAAATGTATACAATATCTATAAAACAAATTTGATTTCAGTTTGTATCAGTAACACACAAACAGAAAGCAAGGATGTGGCCTCTCGCTCTTGCTCTTCATCATATACATGGATAGAATACTTCAAGATTTAAGACAGATGAGACATGGTTCTATTCAAATTAATAGAAACCTAGATAGACTCATAAATTAATGAGTCATTTTTTACAAAAAAAAACTCCGAGCGCAACAGGCCTAGAAGCCCCTTGGCTGACCAGCTAGCTGCTGGCCTCATATCCACATGTGTTTATCACAGAGGTAGAGACGATCATCTAGCCAGTGTAGGGGTGACATGTGGTCAGCATGTCGGATCCCCCAGCCATTATAGCTGGTATTCTCAACCTGGAGTCGCTACCTATTGTAGCTACCCAAATGCCTCGTGATGCTGGGTGGGCACCGGTCCCATACTGCCTGAAATTCCATGAGAAAAATTTCATCCCCCCATGGAGACTCGAACCAGCGCAAGTCCCGTAGCTCTGTGCCAAGACTTCTTGCCTTAACCACTCGGCTATGGCGCTGGACGTAATTTTTTTTACAACTTAACTCATATTTTGTTTTCTTAAACATGGAAACTGCAATTTTCAAAAGGACACATCCCTTTCATGTGTCCTTTTGAAAACTGCAGTTCCCACACTTGGGAAAAATCAAAATATGAGGTAAGATGTAAAAAATGGCTCATTAATTTATGAATTAAGAACCTCATAATGTTATTTCCCATAATTAACTATGAATAAAAATAGACTACCTGCTTTTTGCAGATAATTAGGTATTAATAGTTCCAACAGAAACAGATTTACAGTATTCTATATACAATTTTAATATAATTGCAAAAGGTACAATATGGAAATCATTACAAAGAAAACAAAAGTGATTGCCATTTGTGGGAAATACCTATATCTATCAATACTTTTAAAATTCATATTATTCATATAGTTGAAGACTGCTAACTTACCAGGTACCAATTTTATATTTAATATCTTATTACCTATATTGAAGAAGTAAATTGCTGTCCCAAGTTGTGGCGACGTTTTAAAGCAGTAATACTCTTCATGCCCGATGTTGTAGTAACATTTTGAAGAAGGATTGGTGTCTCAAAAAGAATTACTGGTTCAGGTTGGGTTTAATTTTCGGTAGAGCCGGATTCTCTTCTCAAGGTTGGAAGTTGGTACACTGGATAGGAAAACACTTTAAAATCACTGAAAACTGTTTCTTGTAGAAATAATTTCACATTTATTCACTTTGTAGGTTCCCAGCAGATTAAGTAAATTTAAGTGGTATTATTCTTCACTATCAATTAAAATAAATTATTTTCTTTTCTGGAATCAATTATTCTTGTATTAAATATTACATTTTATCTTGAGAACTCTTCTTGCTTCTATCTTTGTGGAAAGTCATATGCAGAATGACTAGTGTAATTCTGGGACAATCCATATCAAATCGGACAGCAAAAAATCTTGCAATTTATTTTTTTAATTTTGTGTATCCCTAAATATAGTGAATACATCTATAAACGTATTAATACAGAAATTTAATTTTTATCATTTATAGGTTCGTAGTTATGATGATCTAAAATTATCGTAAATATGGTAAACTAAAACGTTTACTAACTAATATTTCTGAAACAGTAAACAGCAAAAATTTGTTTCAAACATATTTATATAGGTGATATCATGTAGTTTAAGGGTGATATTTTTATAATTAGGATATTTTTATTTTCGGTGTCAATTTTCTGTTTTATGGCGGTTTACTGCAGTACATATCAAAAAATGAAAACGGAAAAAATACAGGATACTATTCACGTAATAAGGGTTAATTTCCAGCAATTACCCTTTTGGAGAGTTGAATAGTTCAGACAATATAAATGTTTTTTGTTCTATTTTCGTAAAAAACTCGCGGGTCCATGGCGCAGCAGATTCATTTCACGACCAAGGTCGCGCGCGTACTTTATTGAAAGAGCTTCATCAGTGACTTTTTCAACTGCCATTAAATCGAATACGGTAGATTATTATATGTTCTGCTTAATGGAACAGTACCGTAAATTTATAAAAGTGGCGATATTTTAATTCTTACGCAGTAGATATTTATTTATCAAATTTTATTGCTGAAGTGAGAAGTAAAGAGCTCTCTTACTTACGTTTACTGTGAATTATTAAACAAATTATTTATAACTAACTCACTCACTCACTGGCTCTGTGGAACCTGTAGGTTCATGGCAGCGCGGACATAAGCTCTCCATACATCCCATCCCGAGCTAACGTTTTCCAATTATCCCCTGTATAATCTACTTCCCTCAAATCATGCATAATGTTATTCTCCCACCTCATTCTTAGTCTTCCAACTGGGCGTTTTCCCTCCGGTTTTCCTACCAGAAATTTCCAAACACCTCTTTCATCTTCCATACGTGCCACATTTCCTGCCCATCGCAGCCTACGAGACTTAATTGTTTTTATTATATCTGGCTTCCTATACAGATCATGTAGCTCACTATTATGTAGTTTTCTCCATTCACCTGTCTGTCCATCTCTTTTTGATCCAAAAATTTTCCTAAAAACTTTATTCTCAAATACTCGTAATCTTCTTACAGTTTAAATGTAATATTATATAATAAAAACTCTCATCATTAATTGAATAAACTGGTATAAATTTTTATTATCTTATAATTACTAATTTCAGTCTTAAAATAACTTTTTATTCAGTGTATTTTATTGTACCCTGAAAAATTTGACGAAATAGTATTGTTATAAGATATCACTTCCAAATAAAACCGAATGTTTTAATACTCGTACCACTTCCTACCAAACAATAATAATGCAGCATCAGCGAGTCTTCCTTAAACATCTGTTTTACATCAACAATTCTCAAGTTCAGACAGTTGATTTACATCAGTATGTTTAGTGCATCTCGTCATTTTAAGTGTCACAGTCAAATTTAAAATAATATCTTATTGTTTTTAACTCACAAGTTTGCAGATCTACAAAGACTGAATGGTGAGTTAGAAGTTAAATATAATTTTAATTATGCATATATTAGTATACAATAGTTATTAACAATATTATGTGTTAATATATAATTTTACAATTTCTTAAATGTTTCTGGAATGAGAGAATAATCGTTGAGGTATACATTTTGTGTTATAAAAGGAGAATAATGGGAAGTTTAGACATTAAATTAAACACTATAACAATAATTTAGCTTATAATAAAAGCTAATATTATCGTGCATTTTAATATCATCTTAGATATGTCATGAGTAGGGGATGCAAGATCAGTAAGTGATACCAAGCCAATGAAATATATTTATACCTCTTAAATATTACTTGTAACAGCATGAAAATTGTTATAAATTATTATCGATAGTTTAACATTACTTACAATATTCAACATCAGACATTGGCGTAGGGTACAAGTACAAAATATTACAACACATTACAAAACTACTCTCTAGAAAATATTTTTAATAGGCCTACCAGTTTGAATTCGTAGGTGTTTAGTAATTTAAATTAAACTATACATTAGCCAAATCAGCACAAAATTAACCGCCTACCGAATATATCAATAAAGATTGTTAAATTTAATGACGTTTATTATGTAGCAATTTATTTCAAGCGCGAGGTTCTCCTACGTACCATAAATTTACGACACGGGACTCACGGATTTCCTTCCTTCCGGAGAAAGCTACATTCAGAATTGTTACGCCTTTAAAATGTCATTGATTCCTATCGAGTTTGAACCCGCGAACCTCGGAATCGGAGGCGTACAGAGTAACCACTTGTCCACGATGATGATGATGATGTAATAATTGTAATAATGATAATAAAAATAATGTAATGATGATAATAACAATAAAAAATATTTGTAAGTGCGCAAAGGATTATTACCAAGTAGCTCCGTCATTGTTTGTACGAGCGAGCGATCTCCACTCACGCGAAAGGTATTGCGGGCAGTCTACACATAGGAGATTTTAGGAAAAATAATTATTTTTGATAGTTTCCTTTCAAGACTCCACTTTAATACTAATTACAAAAAATTAACTGGTGTTCAGGTAATAATGTGGTATTTTTTGATTTTATAAAATTTTTGGTGAGGAAGGTCAATTGCGTATTAATTGCATTTACGCCCTTCAGAAAAACGTAAATATTAACATACTAATTTTCAAGCGATAGAGCATGAAATCATCTATAATGTGACTATCTTTTCAAGTTGAGGGAATAGCCATACTTCGAGAAATGTATTTTATAAAAGAGACTATTTAAAACAATACGATAATTTGACAGCTCTATTACTCTTTAATTACATCAAGCGAAGACTTGAAATTCGGTTCAGATATTCAGTATATCATAAAGTTTCACTGTAAAAAAAATTGTAAACTTTTAAAGATGTGAGTTCAATTTTCACAATTTTTTTGCCGATTTCGTATGGAATGTCCCAAATATTGAAATTTAGAACGAGTAAATTAATTTAATTATTTGGGTTATAATTTAACATTTCAAGACGAAGCTGTTATATAAAAGAAAATCACAAATTTCACAAAAACAATGGCGATAATAACAGTATAATGAAACCATCTTTAGTACAAAAGAACACAAGATTACGACTTATAAGATTCTCGCAAGACCAGTATTAAGATATGGTAGTGAAGTGTTGACAATATGAAGAAGAGATGAAAGCCAAATAACAGCAAATGTGATGTGATTTATTTGCCATACAGCAGGCTATATAAAGTGGGATCATAAAAGAAAGGAAATTATGGAAGAGTTGAATGTAGAACCCATTCTCCACCATATACGAGGTGTGATCAATAAGTTTCCGGAATGGCTTCAAAACAATTATGCCATTGAGGAGTTTTTAATTTTCACCCAGGCTGTACACTCAGAATTTCCTTGTGATGAATTTGAGGGGTCGTGCGACCTTCTCTGACCTTGCAGTATGCTGGTAGAAGCTCTGAAGTGAAGACGTGTTTTGTGCATGCGGCGATTTCTCTGTGTAGCAACAATGCAGGATTACGAGGAACAAAGAACATGCATCAAATTTTGCTTTAAACTTCGTAAAACTGCAACAGAAACATATCAAATGTTAAGAACAGCTTATGGGGAGGAAGCAATGGGCAAATCTCAAGCATTTGAGTGGTTTTCGAAATTTAAAAGGGGCGTGACATCGGTTAAGGATGAAAATCGTCTGGGACGACCAACTTCCAGCAAAACCAATAAAAATATTGATCGAGTGAGGGAAATGGTATTAAATGATAGGCGCATTACAATATGAGAACTGTCTGATGCACTAGCACTCTCGTTTGGAAGTGTTCAAAGCATTTTGAAAGACGATTTCAACATGCGAAGAATTGCTGCGAAGTTCGTGCCCCGCCTCCTTTCAAATGACCAAAAGGAAAGTCGTGTGATTGCCTGCACAGATCTTAAAGAACAGCTTAAAAAGACCCACGGTTCATGGAAAAGGTTATTACTGGTGATGAAACATGGATTTATGGCTACGATCCAGAAACTAAACAACAGTCTTCGCAATGGAAGAGTCCTGCATCTCCATGCCCCAAGAAAGCCAGACAAGTTCGATCGAATGTGAAGTCAATGATGATTTTTTTTTTTTGACATTAATGGAATTGTGCATAAGGAATTTGTACCACAGGGTCAAACAGTGAATCAAGTGTACTACAAACAAGTGTTGCAAAGATTGAGGGAGAGTGTGCGACGCAAACGGCCAGAGAAATGGTTCCTGCATCACGACAATGCGCCCGCGCACAAAGCAATTTCTGTCTGCCAGTTTTTGGACAAAAATAGGATGAGTACTGTTCCCCATCCAGCCTATTCTCCAGATCTGGCTCCAGCAGACTTTTTCCTGTTCGCACGGCTAAAAATTCGGCTCTGAGGACATCGTTTTGAGGACATTGATGTCATCCAGCGCGAATCGCAGAAGGCATTGGACACATTTAAAGAAGACGACTTCCAGAAGTGCATCCAGCATTGGCAGAAGCGCTGGGACAAGTGTATCAACTCCCAAGGTGACTACTTCGAGGGTGACAGTGCTGAATAGAAACTTTGAAGTGTTGTGTTGTGTTTATGGCCTCATTCCGGAAACTTATTGATCACACCTCGTACAAAACTACCAGAACAACTGGAAAGCCCATCTTCAATAAATGCCATCTCATAGAATTCCAAAAGCCATGCTTCGTTGCTGTCCCCAAGGCAAAAGATCGCTTAGACATCCAAAAAAAGCGCTGGATGCAAAATTTCTCTTTGAGACCGTAACAGGCCACATGGCCTAATACTTGCATGGTTGATGATGATGATGATGATATCAAGTCATTTACACTAAAATAGCTAAAAATTTGGAGAAGATTTAAAGCACAATAACATTATGCAGTGATAAAATATGTGCGTGTATATACATATATATTGATAATTTATAACCATTAAAAATATAGAAGTAACTCAATGAGTGCTTAGTCTTAATTTTTTAGAGCAAATGATCCTCTATCAATCTAGGAAAAAAACGAGGTACTAATTATATTGATACTTCATGGTTAATTTGGCTACATCTCTTTGCCTACTCACATATTTGGCAACATGTTTATTCATATTCCTCTACATCATTCAATTTTTTACCAATGCATGTTGCAATTTATAATAACTTAATAACACTTTACAATAACATAAAGCAAATTTAGTTTGTAGTTTACATGATTCCAATTTCTGCTACAAAACACTTGTTCATAAATTTCCTTTAATATTTGGATATGAATGTTTCTTATAAATTTCATGCACCCTTAGGTGGAATCTAGATGTAACTCAATTGCTTCTCTGTTTATTAAGAGTTAATATCTGTTAGTGATAAACTAATATACAGTCAGCATGTCAGGGAGAAGGTTGTAACAGCTATTAGAGCTATCATTGATATAAGCTATTTGCAGGATATCTCACTAGACAAATCAATGAAATTATTTAGAGCCGAAATATTTCCAATTCACCTATAGTCCATATAATATGGGAACATTCTGACAAGATCTGAGTACTTGGAGAAAAAATGAAAGCCATGTACCTGAAAAGGGTACTAGGGATAAAAAAATATATGCCACCTAAGTTAACATAGTGAATAAAGAAATAATTAATTTGCTCCAGGTGTTTATGTCGGATATTAAATGTGAGATGGCCTGATATAATGTCAAACCAAGAACTATGGCGCAAAACTGAACAAGCACTTATTGGAAAACAAAGAAAGGAAAGAAAATGGTTGGATTGGATATACTCTGCGTAAACCTAACTGCAATAGAAAGATGCGCACTGGAATCTTAACGGTTCAAGTAGGAAAGAGGAAGAACAAAAATAATTTGGAAGAAGAATAAAGGAGAAATACATGAAATGAGGGGGGGAAAAAAACTTGATTGGAGCTGAAGAGGTTGGCAGAAGATAGAGCTAAATGGAAAAATTTCATTAAGCCCTTTGCTCCAGCTAGGAGCAAAAGGAAATGATGGTAATGATAAAGTTAACATAGTATCTTAATTGAAGATTTATGCTACATGCTCTCTCTGTATTGGACCACTGCCTATTATGACTTCCTGACAGAATAACTAGAGAAGAAGAAATATACTGAAGACGATTTCTACACTACCAGCACCATGGTCAACATGAATGCAACAAAATGAAACAACACATGTGATATATTGTCACAAAACTACCAATATATGGATTTAATTTCAAAGTGTGCAATACCATTCCATGGCACTTAGTTTGCAAGACTTGTGCATGCAAATTCTGTGGAAAGTGTCATGTGTTGTACTGTGATAAGTGCTCTGCAGTGAATAAACTCAGTACCAAGGATTGAATAACTTCTCATGCACACTTATATGCATTTCTTCTTTATTGTTATAATATCTATTAGTTGTTACTCTGTTATGGTTTTCATTCTACTACTAAAAACAATATTTGAAACATGGGACAAAAAAAAACTTTTAAACAAAGGCAGCCTGTTGTTTTACATCATATTAGGGTTTGTTCCTATAGAGAAATCTCAAAATGATTTAACATAAGCAGAAGCACAGTATATAACATCATTCAAAGATTTGGGAAGTAAGAATAGAATCTATTCTGCAAAGAGGCCAGCCAAAAAAGTTAAATGAATATGAAAAACTTGGAAAGATTTTTAAACTGTAGAAAAATCCATGAGTAAGTGCTCCAAGACTGGCTGCTGAAATTCAGTTATGAAGAGGTAAGAGTGTTTGTTCATCCTGAAATTATGGAAGGAAAAGTATTTGTATAGAATAGTAGGGAAGTAACCATTCATTAGTAAGATGGTAAACACTAGAAACTGGAGTTTGCTAAAGTTCATGTTAACAAGTCTGCAAATTGGTAGCAAAACATGCTGCTTTAGGTTAATCTAAATTCAATGTATCATCATTGGATGGAAAAGCTATGATTTAGCACAAGGCAAATACGGAATCTTCAACCTACAGTATTGGTTTCGGAGTACATGCATGCATTGATTTCTAATGGTTTGATGGAGGTGAATGTTTGCATTAAGTGTCATGGAGCAGATGAAAATATTATCAAAGAAGATTATAGAAGTAATCTTTAACAACAGCTTCATGGAAACAGTAAGCACTGATGGTAATTATGTAGAAAGGTACTGCTTTTGAACTACTTCAATTTAGTGAACTACAATGTAAAATTATTTTCATTTTTCTAGTGACATCGCTCATTGTTAAGAGTGATCTTCAAATTAATGGCAATATTCCAAGAGTAAGAACTTTTAGGTAACTGACCTAAATTCAACTAGTGATAGGTAATTTGAGAGTGCATCGTTTAAAAGAATGCTTTACTACTCTTAGTGAACTGCCAGTTCAGATACTTCACCCACTTCAATTATACTCATTACTTCAAGCTCTCAGTGTCTCAGATCAAACCAGCTCTTATTAATTTGTTGATTACTCTACTTCTCTAGGCCCTCAATGTTATATGCCTCCACTTCTTTCATTTGTCATTCATATCTATCCTACACTGTGATCCACACTGAGTGAACTGCTCGGCCAGAGTTAACTGCCTGGCCAGACAGTTGAGTACTTCAAATACTTCAGTATTTCACTTATTTCAATCTGCACTTTACTTCAGACTCTTAAACCATCTCCACCTCTTTCTTACGTCATCCATATTTATTGTACCACAGCGAACGAACTGCCTGGCCAAACAGTTCAGTACTTTAAACACTTCAGTACTTAACTTATTTCAATCTCTCAAATCAACTCTGTCATTCGACACGCTTATTCATTCATTCATTCATTATGGTACTCTACTTCTCTCCTGCCTTTTGCTTAAATCAACCATAACACATCATCTATGATAAACAACATTACCAATGCTAAAGTCCCGTGCCGTAGCCGAGCGGTTAAGGTAGGAAGCCTTGGCGCAGAGCTACGGGACTTGCGCTGGTTCGAGTCTCCATGGGGGGAAGAAATTTTCTCATGGTATTTCCGTCAGTATGGGACCGGTGCCCACCCAGCATCGTGAGGCAATTGGGTAGCTACAATAAGTAGCGGCTCCAGGTTGAGGAACCAGCTATAACGGCTGGGGGACTCGACATGCTAACCACATGTCACCCCCACACTGGCTGTTGATCATCTACCTCTATGATTGACACATGTGGATGTGAAGGGCCAGCAGCCGGCTGGTAAAAGGGCAACCGCTGAAAAGTGGAAAGACCCTCAATCGGACCAATGCTAAATCTAAATGTAGGTCTAATATTACAATTACAATAAAAGTGTCACTTTATTTACTGGAATTCCAAGAGTCTTTAAAGAAAATTCATTTTATGCAAAGTTTTAAAATGCAATAGAATTTTCTGGGTTTTAACAAAGCTATTTCAAAATTTTGAATAAAAATCTTACCTTGCTTAGGTAAACATAATACAACAGATTACTGATGAAAGGCACCAAGAACCCATTGTTTGAAAATTAAATAATATAATAAACAGTTTTCAAATTTTGAAACAAACGGTTATTGAAAAAACACACTACTTGAAGATAAAAAATATAAACACATACTCCACTGCAAAATAAAACTACATATTGAAATCATAGTTTGAATGGATATTAAATGTCTCCATTTAAAAATAGTATTTTTTTCAACTCTTTTGCCCATAAGATGATTTCTTGTCCCCGTTATAAAATGACCTACCTTAGAGAACACTGTTTCGTATGGTGTTGAAATCGTAACAATACATACATGCTTTATTGACAGTTTAAATAGTTCTGGATAAATTAAATGTCACTGTCACCACCATTTAATAGGATTTTCTTGTCTCTACAGTAAGGGTTCTTGTAAATGTTCTTTGACTATTCCAGCAGCTTTTGGTCACAAACTACTGCTGGGGTTTCTGCAGTAGCCAAGGATCCCTATGAAACATGAAATTTCTCACAATGTCTTACTAAATTTTACTTTGTGTTTTTTGTAAACTTCTTGTAGGAGAATCCATGGTATTTTAACCAAGAATCCAATAAAGTTGATTCCATGAACATGTTATTTTCTTCTATTCCCCTGAAATGACAATTCAGTTATTCTAGTAACTGTTTGGCCATCTGATGTACATTGTCATTAATCCCATTATTTTTTTTTTACAAATCCAGTACACCACATTTTCAATGACTAAGTAGTATAACTGTCGAGGTAGTGACTAGTTTGTCACTGCTCATTTCTTTGGTGCAGTCTTTAAAAATCTTGAGATAATTCATAGACCTGTTGCATTGTTGAGATATCATCACTTTTAACATTTTCAATGTTCAGATAATTTATTGTTAGGATAGACATTACCGTACTGAGTTTTTAACTGCAATAAATTTTTCTAACATGTTGCAAGTGATGATATCTTGTTTCAACATCAGTGTTGGATCTCCTAATTGTTCCTGCATTCTTTTTAGTTTTAGAGACCCGATTAATTCTAAAAACTCAACTATGTTTTTAATTTTGTGAACAAGGGTTTGAATATTTTGCAGTCCACTTTGTACAATTAAATTCAATGTGTATGCAAAACAAAGAATATATTTCCAGCCAATGTCTTACAGGTGCCACAATGCTAGCTGCATTGTCACTAATAACACATTAGATTTTATCCTGAATGTGCAACTCCCAGACAACACATCACAGTTCCTCAGCAAAGTTTTCTGCTGTATGCTTCTCTTTATATTTGAAGCACTCTAGAGGGGACATTGTCCCATGCCATAGCCAATGGTTAAGGCAAGATGCCTTGGTGCTGAGATGGGACTTGTGCTGGTTTGAGTCCCCATGGGGGATGAAATTTTCATATGGAGTTTCGGCCAGTATGGGACTAGTGCCCACCCAGTATTGTGAGGCATTTGGTGACTCCAGGTTGAGAAGACCAGCTATAATGGCTGGGGGGACCCAACATGCTGACCACATGTCTCCCCTACACTGGCTTATGATCGTCTACCTCTATGATTAACACATGTAAATGTGAAGCTGCTAGTAGGCTAAGGGCCCTCTAGGTCTGTCACACTTGGAGTTAATAAAAGAGAGGGGACATTGGAGTTCCAGTTCATTTACACTGTGCTGTCACTGACAAATAGCTAGAGATCCATCCATCAATGGACAAGGCAATTGTATCCACAGATTGATTATTTTTTCAATGTTTCCTTTGCACTTCAAATTTTTTATTCAAAAAGGGATTTGGAAAGGGTCTTTCTTATTGGCATTCTATAATTGCCATTCAGTTTTTCTACAAACTTGTGGAAGCGTTTACTTTCTCCATCCATCCGTCCAATGACTGACTGGCTCAAATTCGAGTTTTGGCCTCCCTTAACATCTGTGTCCAGTCATTTCTATTTTGCACAGCAAGCCTCCAGTTGCAGCACTTAGGTAGGTTTGCAGCATCTTCCATAATACCATCCTCCTATAGTTTTTTCGGTCTTCCAACTCGTCTATTCCCCATAAAACTTGCTGTATGCACCTTTCTTGATGCTCGGTCTGTTGTTTTTTTCCTTTGCTTTAGTCATCGCCGTTTTAGACCATCATTCCAAGGCATGTTGGGTTTCTGAACGTATTTGTTTTTACGGGGTGGGGATGTCAACCCCACACCCAACCTACAGCAATCCTGGGGGGTCGATTTTCTGTTGGGGTTTTCTCCCTTAGCTGGTATGTCCCAATTTTTAAGCATCAGGAACTCGCCTTTTCGCCCTTGTACTTCTTAGTATTAACCAGGAGCCACGATGAGGATATGGTGCATTGGGCTGGGCAGGAATAAATAGCATTCTCGAGTTTTATTAGTGTGCACCCTCCAGCAAGATACACACTTCCAGGATCACACATTGCCCCTTGGGCTCCCGTTTACTCTCTACAATTGAGAAAGGCATATGTCTACACACATACACACTCCTCAGGTCACATATCACGTTTTACAAAAGTGATTTATCACATTTTACAAAAGTAATTTATCTTTTTTTTGTTGGCTGCGGTGGACTAGTGGTTATGCTTCTTGCCTCTGGTCCCGAATGATGCAGGTTCAAACCCAGTTGATGGATTTTTTTAGAATGGAAAAATCCAAGGAGCAAGTTCTCCGGGAGGGACTTTTAGTCATGGGTCCCGAGTTTGAAGATTTTCAGGCTCGTAAAAGATCCTTAAGCCTGAATAAAAAGGTCTCTAAGCAAAATTTATCGAATTTTCCCTGTTCTAGTAGTACCTTGGTTTCCTAGATGTCAATGAGGCAGAATACTGACCACGGGCCACTCCAATGGCATCTATATGAAAACAAGTGTAACTAAATTAGTATGGTTCAATTTCTTCCCTGTTGGGGGAGAGTGCCTGTATCTCATTGAGGGAAACAAAGGCTTACATACAATTTATCTCTTTTTTTTATTAGAGTATCAAGTCATCTGCACCAAAATCCCCAACTTTAAGGAATGTAAATAAATTGGTGATGATTGTTCTGACATATTATTTTAATTAATAATTTACCATTTATTATTTGTTGCAGCAACCCCAAGAAATCAGTGTCTCGTTCTTCACATTTATCTCATGCAAAAAATACCAAGGTAAGGAAGCTTTTATAGCATGTTTCTGATTTTTATCAACAAATATAGTAATCTGAGAATGTGTACAATAACACTGGTCGACAAATTAAAATTATTTTTAATCGCCAGAAACTAAATCAGACTTTTCTAGACTTTTGATGTTGATCACAGAAATATATTCAATTTTCCCCCCATCATGTATAGATTTCAAATTATGCACAAAAGAAAAATAAATCTATGAAAAATGCATGCAAATTTCTTCACTGCAGAAAGATGTTCAAACTTGTAATAATAGTAATACAAAGTGTGGCAATAAAGAAACCAGTTTTTCGAAATGGTTTACTTTGTCAGGATCTGCGAATCCCGGAAGGAGAACTTGGAAACTGGTTAAAGTATCTTCATTACATATGAATCTGTCTGTTATGTCCTGTAGAAGTGATTCAACACATGGTGTATATACTGTTACTCTAAAATAATCTTCTACCGAGTTAGTCTCTGGATTTGCTCGATTCATCTGTCTTGAACTTAACCGAGGAACTGTCAAGTCACAATGAAATATTTCTTCAGACAGTGATTTTGATGAGGCAAATAATTCTTCAAACTTATTTTTTGCATCTTTTCTCAAAATTTCTAGAGATTTCAACAATGTTTTGGCGTGGTCCATAGCTGATACCATATCCAAACTTTTTTCCTGAAGAAAGATTGACAGGGACAAAGTAAGGCTAAAGAGTTTTTCACAAATAAACAGACTGACAATAAAATCACTTTTTTCAATTGCAGCCAAAAAGTTTGAAGCTGAAGAAAAGATTTTCAATGGTTTCTCCGCAATTTCTTCTAAGCTAACTACAATTGGCTGAAATAGCTCAACAAATGTCAATACACTGTCTTGTCTTTCAATGAAACGAGTCTCACATAATTGTGTCAGCCTTTTTTTCTTAGTTTCTGGCACATGAATGCTGATGTTTACCTGCAAAACATTGTTAGCATTTGTATTTTTTCAGAAAAAATTTGTTATTTCTTTTATTTTTCCGAGGCAATTTCTGACAGAAGAGTTTGAAAACATGTCACTCAAAGCAAGGTTCAGTCGATGGCTAGCACAATGGAAGTACCTTGCTTTGGGATATTTTTCTTGAATCCTAGTTTGAACTCCAGTTAGATGGCCAGCCATAGTGGAAACTTGGTCGTAGCCTTGCCCTACACACTTGTTCATATCCAATTTCAACTTGTTACATTTTTCCAAGAGAACTTGTGTAACATTTTCTGCTGATTGGTTGTATATTGGTACAAATCCTACAAAATCTTCTCGGACTATAGGTAAGTCGTCTTTTAAGTTTACATAGCGAAGACATAATGAAAGCTGCTCCGTTGCCGAAACATCCATAGTTTCATCAGACAGTATTGCGAAGCAATCAGACTTGTTGACTCTAGAAACAATCTCTCCTGTAACTAAAGTTGAGCAGATTTGAATGATCTTATTCTTGGGGCTTATGTATGTAGCATTCTTACCGCAATTGATGACATGCCGTCTCAGATTTTCGTCTCCAGAACATGCTCTGAACCGTAGCAAAGCAGGAAATTTCCCATCTTTTTTGTCTGGTTTTTCTAAGGAGAGGGGCACACTGTCTACATCTCCTCTAAGAGGCATTTCTTGCTCAGCACAAAAGAGTATTGTTTCAATTATCGGTATTAGTGCAGATCTATTTTCCTCCTTTTCCCTTGCACGTTGTGTGTCAATCTGAGAAACAACATCCATTTGTTTTCCTGACATGATCTTATTGAACTGTTCTGCATAAACAACACAAGCCTTGTGATACTCTGTAGTGGAGTGCTTCATGAATGTTTGTTTAGCTTTCTTCCAATCTCTAAAACCACAACTTACTAATTTTCCAGGAGCCTCATGAGCTCCTTTTCCAACACGTTCATGAAAAAACAAAAAACACGGTTTGCAATAAACTGCATCATCTTTTTTGGAATAGGCAAGAAAAGCAAATCCTGACGTAGGGTCCGTAATCCAATTTTCCTGGAATCGTCTTTTTTTATTTTTACCTTCAGATGAAGGAAATACGTAGGCTGTTTTGGAAGAAGCACTGACTGAAGAATGTTTTTCTTTGTGTTGTCATCTAGACAGTCTCTTTGAATGTCTCCTATGTCAAAAGACTCTGTGTGCCATGTAGACACACAAGTTGTAGAAATATCTGAGATTTTATCACTGTTTAAGGATTTCACTACTTTTTCTTGAATTGAGCAGTATGCATCTGATGCAGTTATTGTACTACTTTTGGAAGGAGTAGATTAATCTGCACCTGAAATCCAAACAAATGAATTAGTTGTCTAATGGGAAAAAGTGAGGGATGGTAAATTGTATTTGTCACGGCCAACACAATATTTTTTTTAATATAGCTGATACAAAATCAGTTACAAAAAACTTACTTGTGTTGTTGTTTTTAATAAGCCAGGCTAGAAAGATCTATTATTCAAGATTGTACTTGACTTAAAATTTTACAAAGTGCAATAAAAATGAGCTATAAGTTTGACTAAGTGCAATATAAATGAGCTATCAAGTTTTTAAAATAAACATACAGTATATAATCTTTTTCATTGAGGTTTTTTTATGTTCATGTGTTTTTTACATGAACATTAAACTATTTATTTAAAAATGTATAGTTAAAAGAAAGGTAATTACCAAGAAACGTATGAACGATATAAGAATCTTTATATATTAAATTTGGGAATTTTTAACATTATGAGGTTCAATTAATAATAATTATGAAAACCTTTGGATTTAACAGTTTGGGAAAAAATATATATTCAAAAAAACCATACTAGAACTATGAACTTCGAGATTCCGGAAGAACCAAGCTTGATTACAAAGTTCTTCAAAAATACAACAGATAGCAGTTTAGGAAATGATTCATTCAAAACAACACCAGATGGCAGTTTGAAGAGGAATTCCTTCAAAAGAACACCAGATGGCAGTCTAGATAATTACCGGCAAAAAGGAGAAAAAATTGACAGTCGTGAAAACAGCTGACGATGACGACAAAGGGTCGCCGATACTGCAGTGCTGTGTTTAAAGAAACATAGATGTATGAGGTAAGAAAAAATCACGATTCATTTAATTATTATTGATATAAGAATCTGTTCATTTGTACTAGTGAATGATGCTTAATATACATGAAACGAACTATCGTTGGTTACATTCATTTTCAATATGGCGGCGAAGTAATTTATTATATTTTACTTAATGTTTACACTCATTTTTATGATTTGATAAGCGGTTTGGAGGGTTGAGGCCCCCCTTAATGCAGGTTTTCAGAACGTGAACATATTCTAATTTTGAACTATGTATTACAATCCTAGATAATAGTTAATGCACATCACTCCATTTTCGGTATCCGAAGAATAATATTTGAGTTTTATAACACTCTTAAACACATCTGCCTTCAATTTAAAAGCTAACAAAAATAAATTCACACAAATAAAAATAAATTTACACAAATCTTAGTTTTTTTTTAAGTGTTCATTATTAGTGAGATCGCATTTTGGTTAAGTTTTAACATTGTACATATCGTTCATTTATTATTTAATCGTTCATACAAATACAACATTTCTTGGTAATTACTGGAAACTTTTAGTATAAGTTTTCAAAACTTACTGTACAGTTTTTCATCGAAAACTTACAACCTATTTAAAAAAACAATAGGCCTTCATTATTATTGTTCCGAGTAAAACTTACCTTCAGATAAAATATCTTCCTCTCTACGTTTTTCGAAGAATGAGGTTATGCTCATTTGACTTCGTTTCATCTTAATTGGAAAACTAAGGAATCAAAAGCGTGACTAATATTGTAAAATGTTTCAATAATGAAAAATATAGAGCAAGATTTCAGTCAAAATTATCTCTTTTACAATCTAAACATAAAATGATTTAAACAAATAGAATTACAGTCATTGCCGTCACCAGTTCCCACGAATTCCTCGTCTTGTGGTTATGTAATGAAACGTTACGCGCGAGGCTGGAATTAAGGCAGCTGTCACAAATATATTAGTCAGCAGACTTACTCCCTATATTGATGACATTCTAGGAGATCATCAATGTGGATTTACAAGAAACAGGTCTACAACAGATCAGATTTTTAGTATAAGCCAGATTTTAGAAAAGAAATGGGAATATAATGGTACTGTACATCAACTATACATAGATTTCAGAAAAGCATATGATTCAATTAAGAGGGAGAAGTTATATAGTATTCTGCTGGAGTTTCGAAATTCCTAAAAAGTTAGTTAGACTTATACGAATGTGTCTAAATGGCACAAGTATTAGGGTGCGTGTAGGTAAACCGTTTTTCGGATACTTCTGAAATCCACAATGGGTTGAAGCAAGGAGATGTACTATCTCCTCTACTTATTTAATTTTGTAGTAGAGCATACCATCAAATCTTTAAGAGGATGAAGAAGGCCTACAACTCAATGGTATTAATAAGCTGTTAGTTTATGCTGATGATGTAGTACTATTGGGCAAAAGTGAGGAGATACTAAAGGCCATCACGCACACACTACTGAGTAACACTAAGAAATTGGGACTGGAAGTAAATATCAATAAAACTAAATACATGGTCACACATAGAAATACATTATATAATGGAAATGGACAGCTAATGACAAATGAGGGAAATTTTGAGGAAGTGGCTGAATTCAAATACCTAGAAACAATAATCACAAATAGGAATGAGATGCACAAAGAAATTAAACATAGGCTCAATTCTGGAAATGCGTGCTATTATGCATTACAGAGACTCTTGATGTCCCAACTCCTTTCAAAAAACGTTAAACTGAAAATATATAAAACTATTATTCTACCAGTTATATTATATGGATGCGAAACATGGACTCTTACTTTAAGGGAGGAAAGGAGATTACGAGTATTTGAGAATAAAGTTCTTAGGAAAAATTTTGGACCAAAGAGAGATGAACAGACAGGTGAATGGAGAAGACTACATAACAATGAACTGCATGGTCTTTATAGGAAGCCAGATATAATAAGAACAGTTAAGTCTCGTAGACTGCGATGGGCAGGACATGTTGCACGTATGGGGAATGAAAGACTTGCATGGAAACTTCTTGTAGGAAAACCAGAGGGAAAACGCCCAGTTGGTAGATCAAGAATGAGGTGGGAGAATAACATAAACTATGATTTGAGGGAAGTAGATTATACAGGGAATGATTGGAAAGCATTAGCTCAGGATAGGGATGTATGGAGAGCTTATGTCCGCGCGGCCATGAACCTACGGGTTCGATAGTGCCAGTGAGTAAGTAAGTTCTGTTGTGACACTCTGGATGCTGAATCATCCAGAACTGCTCTGTTATTGGTAGATGCAGCTTTGTAAAGAGCAAAGGCAACTACCATAGCTACCAATCTCACGTCTATGACAAAACAAACCGACATTTGCAGGGCAGCTCTCCTTATTTCGTTCTTGGCTTAGTGATATGGATCCATTTAAGTGAATAAATAAAAATTATATGCAGCTACCTTTATTCAGTTATATATTTAAATAGAACAAATAAAAAATAACTTTTATGTGGATTGCATTGTACACAGTGATGTTTTTATTAATCTGAAAACAAATTTACATTCTGCCTGAAAATTTCGGGGGGAACTGAAGCCCCTTAAGCCCCCCCCCTGGCTACGTGCCTGATGCCAGCACTATAGGGGCACAGATCCATTGGTCCAAGTATAATATGTTATTTTTTTTAATTTATAATGCCTTTTAGAAAATGTATTGTTTTTTTTTTATGTTTTTATTGCCTTTCTTTGCTTCCCTATTTTAATTGTTATAAATGCCTAAACATCTGGACTCTACTTGTGAAACTAAATGCTTCAGTTGTGGTTATAATCATTTCTGTCAGAATGATAATTAGTATAGCAAACATGTAGCTATTTCTTGGAAACATAAAAATGACATTGATCTGCAGTAGATAGATTTTGTTTCAGAGCGACACTCCCAGAAGCAGTAAGAGGTACCGGCCAGGTACTCGAGCTCTTATGGAGATACGCAAATACCAGAAATCCACTGATTTTCTGATACCAAGATTACCATTCCAGAGACTAGTGAGGGAAATTGTCATGGAAATGATATCTCCACACTTAGCTGCAACACTAAGGTAAATACAGTTTGTGTAATAAAAACACTTAGTTAGCTTATATATTTTTATAAGTGAATCCAAATATTAGCTTATGAGAATGTCCATGAGAAAATGTGCAAAGATGAAAAAAATTTAAAAGGGATGTATTATACAGGCTGTTCCAAAACTAATTTAATTATATAAATTAGATTCTATCCAGGATTGGAAAATGTTAATTCAAATATATTAAAAAAAACATTGAAAAGATGTTCTAAAACTATTCACTGAATGTGTCACATTCAGTACCAGGCACTGAACAGGGCATTTAAACCCACAGGCCAGCCATTTAAATACCCCAGCTACCCTTTTTGTGGCACTTCAGAAAATGGACCATTATTCACAAACTATTAGTCCTAGAAAATTCAAATTTTGTACATAGCTAAAGGAGATAACCTAGTAGATGGTGAAATAACTTGGGTGATTGACATCACATGGTATCGGCGTATCAATTTCAGGAAGTGGAAGTTCATCTTCACTTTCACTTTGTGAATCTTCTAATTCAGGAATCAGTTCATCACCTGAATCATCATTATACAAATATTCACTAATTCTTCTTCAGTGAGATATTTTTCTTTCACCATTTTTTCACTCACGCACAAACAACAGTGCGATAATGAGAAACATATACAACTGCATTGGAGCCTGGAGGCAAGTTTGGGTGAATGAATTCCATGTGTTGTTTATTTTAAAAATAAAAGGGAATTCACCAAGGTTAAACGTGTCAAACGGGAATAGAAAATGTACATTTACATGCCATCTATGATCTCCAAGACATACTAAGCCAACACAATATTTAGGCGCCGAATACAAATGCAGTTTATTCGCACCCGCTCTAAAACGAGTTAACTGACCGACGGCCGCATACACTATAGTCTCTTTAAACGCCTTAACTGGTTTATGGTACTGAATGTGTTAAAATTAATGCAGGAGGTAGAGAACATTAAAACAAAAATATTTTGATAAGGAACATATGGTCTCAGAAGTCAACTTGTAATGTTAGAGAACATTTTGTCAGTGGTGCTGATGTAATACAGGAGGTAGAGAACATCAAAACAAATATGTTTTGATAACGGACATATAGTCTGAGAAGTCAACTTGTAATGTTAGCGAACATGAAGAAATGAACGAAGAACATCTACAAATCTGTGAAGTATTACCTGTTGGATCCACCATAAAGAAATATTGGAGAGCAAGAACACTAATGACTTTGTTGCCAAGGCTAAGCATTTGAAAATAACAACAGCATGTTAGAGAACATTTTGTTAGTGGTGCTGAGTAAGCTGTTATGTCGGCCGAGGTGACCATGTGGCCTGGCCATCCAGGTCACCTGACTTCACGTGTCTGGATGTCTTCCTCTGGGGGCATATGAAGCAGGTGGTGTATGAAACAGTTGTGGAAACAGAAGAAAACCTCATTGCTAGAATTGCCATCACTCCTGAGACCATTGTGGAGATGCCAGGAATCTTCAAATGAATGTGACAGTCAATGTTCAGATGATGTACTGTGTGCATACAGGCCAATGGTCATGCATTCAAGCAATTCCTGTGAATGCTACTGCTGTAATTAGCATGTTAAACTATCTATTGTGTAAATTGTCCCTAATATTACAGGTTGACTTCAGAGACTATATGTTCCTTATTGAAATATACTTTCTACCTCCCATATTAATTTGAACGAATAGTTTTGTAACACTCTGTATATCAAACGAGAGCTTGTAATTATTATTTTTAGTTGACAGATCAAATTTCTTAATTTCAATAATGATTGATATTAAATTATATAAAAATACATTGAGACAATATGTAACACTTTTTGATGTCATGTTTAGAAGCCTAATATTTTATTGTATACAATGTTTAGGTAATAAGATATCCGATCATTCTTCTACTTTAAAAATTTAATCATTTTATTGAAGTACATTTAATGAGAAAATCACATTTTAATTTTGAAAATGGTTGTATTCATGCCACATTACTGAAAAAAATATTGCCGAAGTTTTTGTAGCAATAATGCTACTGATGACATGGAAATTGTATAAAATGCTAGTTTAGGACATTGGTACATATATGGTGCAAACAGTAGATTTCTTGGTAAAGGGCTGTTTTTCTTACAATTGTTCAAACATTGGTCACGCTGCTGTTGAATTGTACACTTTACTGTATCTGGCTGCATCTTCAGAGAAATAACAGATTATCAAGTAGCACTACTATGAAATATAAAAAATATTGAATATACCAGTCTAATAACAAGAAAATAGTATTCTATTATAACATGTGTGCAATATTGATGGTATTGGTGCAGTAGCGAAGCAAAATGCAAAGATGTAAATCTTTTGTGTAGCATGTGGATTTTGCCGAGAACAGTACTAGGATGAAATACAATTGGCACACTGGAATAATCCACAAGTATCTATATTCACTGCACTATTGTGGTATGATGATGACAAGAGTGAAAGCTATGCCATTATATCTAACAATACATCCCAAGACCAATACACCTGAACTGGGAATTGAACTTGAGACCTCTGACTGTACATATCAGCATGCAGTCCATTACACCATTGAAGACCCTATATGTCCCTTCTTTTTTTTTTTCTCTATGCATCAGTGTGCAGTCTTTCGTAGGAAAGAAAATCTACATTTATATCAGGTCTTGAATGGTGTAAAGGACTGCATGCTGACACTTAAGAGTCAGAGGTCCGGGATCCAATTCCTGGTTCAATCGTCTTTTTTTTTTTTAATAAATTTGTCCAGGACTGGAATATGTTAAACATCAAAATAATGTGTTCCATTTATAGTTTATCTAAAAAAATTCAGGTATGATATAATCATTAACAAAACAAATTATAAAAAGATGCAAAGTCAACCATTTTCAAAAACAGATTTCTCCATTAAAAAGAAGTCAAAATTGCAAAATGTATTGCTTTTAGATCAATGTCTTTCTTTCTTTTCCTTATTTTAACCTCTTCCTTTGTACGAACTTTTATATGCCCCATGCCTCCCATTCCTTACAGGGACATGACCTGTCAGGAGAGGATTTTTAAACTCGGATCACATACATACTTGACCACACAAGAACATGGAGAGCCTCTGTCACGAGTAATCAAATCAGTGTGATGGGCTACTTCCAAAACAACAGACATTTATGATAAGACACTTATACATTTATACTAAACAATGCTAATATGATAAAGTGACTATAATAGCTAAATGAAGTTGGGAGGCTAACTGTGCCTTAAAGTTTCCTAATATTAGTCTAAAAAAATCACTCAGTAAATTTGTCCCAATTGAGGATTGAACTTGGGGCTGCTGCATTGCTGCATTCATAGCAACTACTTTATCCTGAGAACACAGTTGTGGACTACATTTCTTCTTCTACAACTAGTCTTATATCACCATTCTGGAAGTCAAGTTTTGTACAAGAACCTCCATCTATCTTGGTCATTCCATGTCTACTCTTCCAACATATACATTCATTCAACTCATCTTTTCTTGATATTCTTCTTAACTTGTTCTTCCCATCTATACTCGGCTGATTGTTGGTCTCTTCCCTTGTAATGTAAATTCCAGTGTCTGTCTTGATATCCTTCCAATATTCATTCTTTTAACATAACCATGCAATCTTATTCTACTATCTTCCATTTCATCTTTTATTTTATCCAACATAAAAAATTCTCTTACTTTAGTGTTTTGTATTCTATTTCTTCTGGTTTTTCTAAGCATTGTTCTTAAAAATCTCATCCCTGTTCCTTGAATTTTATTTAAATCCTTTTTGTTACTGTACATTAATTTCTACCATAAAAAATTATATTTCCTTAAAGTTTCATAATGAAACAAAAGTTTTTTTTCTTTCTCTTTTCAATAAACTTGAAACCAGAATTTACAATATCTAATTAAATTAAATTCTAGTGTTTTGTTATTTATTTGTTCATTTATTTATTTTCAGGATTCAACGTATAGCACTGGATGCATTACAAGAGGCAACAGAAATGTTTATCACACAATATTTTGAAGATAGCTTACTTTGTGCTATACATGCAAAACGCGTAACTCTCATGGTTAGTGACACTCAGTTGGCACTACGGATTCGCGGTCGTTTTGACTCCAGCATAAGATAAACATCTACATTTGTCAGTTTTCTCTTTAAATATGTGATGATTTTCACAACTTGTATACAAAGTGTTTCTAAACTGATGGTTAAAAATGTAAGGATGAGAAGTAAAAATAAAAAAGAAATAAAAAATGTTGGGTCTGGAAATTAACCAGTTATGAGATTTTTTCATTGTATGAGGCTCACTAGATATTAACAAGGGAACTGTCAACCATTGCATGTCAAAATCTATCTTGCAGTTTCTTCCAGAGAAGCGTTGTGATGTACCAAGGCCGTGTTCAAAAAATTATCTGCCGTTTTAAAGTGCAAGGCACAGAAATTGAAGCCAGAATCCAGCAATGGCAGCCCACTGTACAGAGCAGATGTACTTCCCTGCATAAGTTAAGCACAGAGTGGAGTGAGGCAGAACATGGTGCAGACGGCAGGTAGTGAGGGTTTTCCAGTCTATCAATACAGCAGTTGTATTACTTCCCTATAGTTTAAATGAGAGATTTGGCACTTTATTTCAGTGTCTTGCAGATAAAGATAGCAGATAATTATTTGGACACAGCCTTTGTACAACACATGGAAGAAATTTCAAGGTAGCTTTCAGCATGTAATGGTTGATAGTTCTCTTGCAAGTAATTTCTTCAAAAGCAGTTACAATTTAAATTTAATTTATAAATCATGAGACAAAGCACATCATTCTGGTGCAAGCAGAAGCAATCACAAAAGCTCCAATATGCAATGATCTCAAATGTTAAAAAGGATTAAAATATATTCTTGAGATCTCTGAGCATGCCATAGCGTAGTTCGTTAAGGCAATGTGCTACAAGCCAGAAGGCCAGGGGTTCAAGACCCATTGAGATCAGGGTTTTTAAACTAGCCCAAACTCTCTTACAGCACCATGCCCTGGGGTTGACTTGCCTCTAATGGAAATGAGTATACCAGATGCTTGTTCTGGGGGTAAAGGTGGCTGTCATGCAATGATAACTGCTGACATCTCATGCTGATTGTCTAGAAAGGTGAAGCCTTAATCTCCTATTGCCCCAGCAACCTCTTAAGGCTTCTAGTGGGATCAGTTTACTTTTTACCTGAGATCTCAGTCTTCTTCAATTAATTACAGTTTCAGTTAAAACACTTTGCAGGTCTTTTAGAACATATTCCATCATCAGCTCTTCAACCCTGGGTGGATCAAGACTTCCTTCAGAATCTTGCTCCAAACTTGTCTATCTTTGACAACCAACCACCATTTCTTACGACCTAAGGATCTCACATCTTGCAATATTCCATTCATATTAAGTTTGGTCTTCCTTCTGGTTTACTTTCCATAATTCTTCTATCTTTTTTACTTTCATTCTTTTTTTTTTTTTTTGGATTTGTCCTGCCCATCTCAATCTGCCTATCTTAATGTCTGCAGTAATATTTGTTGAGTTATACAGTCCATATAATTCCTCATTATATCTTACTTTCCATTTTCCAACATCATTTATAGATCCATATATGTAAAAAGTACCTTTTGAAAAACTGATAAAATGAACAAGTTCTCAAAAGCATATAAAATATTTTACTTGAAATTGAATTAGTTGAGGACAACTGAGATCTCAGGTACATTTTAAAAATATTTTTTAACCTTCAACATAATAACCTCAACATGTTTTATAATTACTCATTAAAATATTGAAACATTGATCTGTAAATTAGTAAATGATCTGTTCATTGATGACGTCTATCACTTTACAAGCTTCTGCTAATTAGGATGATATTTTAACTGAAGGGTACATGTGCAGAAGAGTCTGATGATATTTTATTGGAGAACGTTTTTAAGGAAAGACACCAAAATTGTTGCATATTACTCAATGTAACTAACTCTCTTAATTAAATTATGAACCAATTTATTCTAATTCATCGGAGATAATTTTTTGAATAACTCACCTCATAAATTTTGTGCGTTTCACGAAATATAATAAAAATAATAAATATAGATCAATGAACTTTGATGTTTCTAACAAACAACATTTAATTTCAAAGTTTATAAATTCAACCATATATGGCAGCACAGAAGCTGTTGACAATAGAATAGTTGATGGCCGAAGAATTTCATCAGTCGGAGTTGTGACTGAGGATGGACGAGATGTTGTCTGAAACCACGGTATCATGAAAAGCACAAAATTTTAGAGGTAAGTTATTCAAAAAATTATCTCCGATGAATTTAAATGATTATTACCTCATAATGTTTACTTCGCAACATTAATTTTAACACAGTTTATTCCAGTTTAATTTAGACCAAATGAAGGACCTCTGAAAATTCTTCAGATGATATTAATAAACCAATTTTTGTTAAAAAGCAGTCATCCCCCCCCTCCTTCATGTGTACTCTTCAACTGTAAAGTTTTGGGATCAATTTTTATATTGTTTATCTACAAAGCTAATTACTCCTCTTTATTTAATTAGTACCTAAAAGGGAACTATTGTTGTTCTCATATCACAGATAACCTCTTAAAATTCTATGGCAGCATATCCATACTATTTTCTGCCAAGAGACAAAAAAAATAGCTATGAGTATTAACAGTAACCAAAATCAGTACTCCAATTTCTTGCAAAAAACCGTGAAATTTAATTGTTATATAGCTCTTGCTGTAGGTAGGAATAAATGTGGAAAATAACAACACACACCTTGTACAGTTATCCAAGTAATAAAATATTCTGGTCTTGATCTCAGGAGTGATAAATCACTATTGTTATATGGAAGTGAAACCGGAAAATCCTCTAAAGCAATTTACAAGAAATTACAAGTTTTAGCAAAGAGATGTCAGATTTATCACAAGAACTTGTGACCAAAAATTATCTCTAACAAGGAATTGTGGAAACTGACTAATCAGTATATTTCCAAGAAAATTAAAGAAAATGGAAATGGATTGGACATGTTCTGAAAAGGGTAGATGGAAATAAAGGAAAAACAGCTACAGAATGGAATCCCAGAAGATGAGGAAGACTCAAAATTACCTTGTGAAACACTATGAGGAGAGAACTAGAGCAATTGGGAAGAGTTGGAGTAAAGTTAAAATGTTGACAAGGAGTAGAATCTGTTGGCAATCTTTCATGGAGGCCCTTTGCTCTTGGAGGGGTGATGGGAATTACTACTACTAAATAAAAATCAAATGAATCGGTCGGGAACTCTTCTTCCCTCATACATGTATGTTTTTTAACACATAACTGCAGTATCGGGAAACATCATTCCCATTCTCAGCTGTTGTCACGACTGTCGATTCTTCATTATGCCGGTTAATGTATATGTTTTCCCAGACTGTTAATTCTAAAGGTTTAGATAAATGTTTCAAAAGTTTTGCTTCTTTTTCAATTCTATGATCCTCTAATAAACTATGTGCTGCTATTGCTGATTTTTCAATTTCACCATTTTTTATATTTCTAAGTGTACTTTTTTGTGAGTGTCCAAATTCCTATATATACTTTATTGCAATCTTTGCATTTAATTTGATAAATTCCAGATTTTTTATTATCTGGGGTGTTAACTTTTTTATTAGTTAACAGAAGATTACCCAGTCTGAATTTGTTAATCGGATGAACCAAATTTGATTACAAAGTTCTTCAAACAACACCAGATGGCAGTTTAGAAAATGTCTGGTATAATGAAGAATCGACAGTCATGACAACAGCTGAGGATGAGAATTATGTTTCCCGATACTGCAGTTCTGTGTTTAAAAAATAGATGTATGAGGTAAGAAGAATTCACAATTCATTTGATTTTTATTGAGAAAACCTCATAATGTAAAAATTCCCAACTTTATTAAATTAAATTATTACTACTACTACTTGATCTCAGAACCTTGCAGTTGAACTCACAGCTGAATTTTTTAACATATAATCCTTACTAGATTATTTCTTTCTGAACAATATTTGAAGGTAGTTTTCAATGTGATAACATTGATAGTTCCCTTATTATCATTCAGTGAGCCCAATCCAGTGAGAAATGTGGCATATCTCATAACAGTTAATTTCCATGTTAAATGAGACATTTTTGTTTCTCTTTATTTTTACTTCTCATCCTTCCATTTTGGATCACAATTTTGGAGACACCTTTTACTTTTTATAAAATAAGTTAAAATATACCTTCTTAGGTAAGATCTGTCATCCTCAATTTATATAAGTTGAGGGCGACGGATCTTACCTAAGAAAGTATATTTTAACTTATTTTATTTTATGACTATCCACCTTAACGGTTTCAACAAAGAATGTTATTAGTATTGACCTTTCATTTTGATAAGAGTTTCTTAGATTGACTGTAATACTGCATTCTGCTCAAATCTGTTTGTGATTTTATAATGTGATGGAGATTGGATATTCATATATTATCTGAAAGAATAATAACAGTTGTTTGCAAAACACTCTCCACGTTCACTTTATTTTACTGCACAAAACTAACAAAATGTTCTACAGTCCATTTCAGGTGTGTTCGGAAATCACACAGATTGTGTGACCTTCAACTGGACATTGAATTACCATTGAATTTAATGAAAATTCTAATGCAAAGTAACACTATAAGGCAAATTATCAATATTTTATACTTTAATTGAAAATTTGTTATGCCTTACCCCGTAAACATTTTGCAATATTATGTTATATTTATTACTGTTAAGCATTATTACCAGTTAATAATAGAAAAAAACTCCAAGCGTGATGTTAATAATAAGGTGAATCCAAAATCATCTTACCTCATAAATGGTGATGCTTTATTTGAACATGTTTTGATATGAAAAAGCTGATGATGGTATGCATGGCATATCAAAATATGTTCAAATAGAACACAACTATTTATGAGGTAAGATGATTCTGGATTCACCATATTTATTAAGAAGAATCTCATAATGTTACTTCCTATTGTAATTTATTAATGATTACCAGTTGCTTGCTTTGTCTTTCCGACAGTTCTGATTCCAACTTTGTAATAAATTGAGTATAATAAATTGCGCTGGTTCGAATCCCAATGGGGAAGAAATTTCTGCCAGTATGGGACCGGTGCCCACCCAACATTGTGAGGTATTTGAGTAGCTACAATAAGTAGCGACTTCAAGTTGAGAAGACCAGCTATAATGGCTGGGGGAACCAACATGCTGACCACATTCACCCCTATACTGGCTAGATGATCATCTACCTCTGTAATTAACACATGTGGATGTGAGGCAAGCAGCCAGCTGGTAGTCCAAGGGCCTCCTAGGCCTGTCGTGCTTGGAGTTTAAAAATGTTCACTATTATTATTATTATCATCATCATCATCATCATCATCACTTCAAGGATTATGCCATTGCCCATTCTGGCTTCACAAGATAGCCCATCATTTTTTAGGACATCCAAAATCTCATCGTCCTCTTGCTTGATTGTTCCTTGCCAGTAGTGAGTATCATTCCTCACTCATTCTGTTTACATGTAGTCCCTAGAGAAAGTTGTAGCATCTATTCCATTTTGGGCAGCCAACTACTTTGCAACAAATAAGTCTTCAGTGGTCAATAAGATGGCAAATAAAGGGTGTAGCTGTATTTGCAAGGCTCGAAGAGTGGAGAAAGCAACCCACTCTTTAGGGACAGATATTCAGAGGAGCATGTTTGGATGCTCTGAAGCAGCAGCCCTGTCACCATCCTTGTCCTGTGAAGCACTCATATTATTTCCAGGAAACACTCTAAATTACTGATCAGCTTCACAATATTCAGCCGAACTGTCAAGTATTATTTAACAAAAAAATGTATAAAAGTGCCCATTATTTTCATTAGGTAAATCAATGATAAAGATAAAAAATTTTGCCTGAACCGGGAATCGAACCCTGAACCTTTAGCTTTCCGTGGTAATGCTCTGTCCACTGAGCTGATCCAGGCTTCATTCCCATCCAAGCAGAAATCCTTCCTTTACCTTACTCTACTGGTCCCACATTCAATTGCAGTGAATCATCATTCACAAATACACAATGAATGGCTTCTACCTGAAGAAGACATGAAGGGACTCCACACAGCTATAGCATTACCTACTTACTGACACTATCGAACCCGTAGGTTCATGGCCGCGCGGACATAAGCTCTCCATACATTCCTATCCAGAGCTAATGCTTTCCAATCATTCCCTGTATAATCTACTTCCCTCAAATGATAGTTAATGTTATTCTCCCACCTCATTCTTGGTCTACCAACTGGGCGTTTCCCCTCTGGCTTTCCTACAAGAAGCCTCCATGCAAGTCTTTCATTCCCCATACGTGCAAGATGTCCTGCCCATCGCAGTCTGCGAGACTTAACTGTTCTTATTATATCTGGCTTCCTATAAAGACCATGTAGTTCATTGTTATGTAGTCTTCTCCATTCACCCGTCTGTTCATCTCTCTTTGGTCCAAACATTTTCCTAAGAACTTTTTTCTCAAATACTTGCAATCTCCTTTCCTCCCTTAAAGTAAGAGTCCATGTTTCGCACCCATATAATATAACTGGTAGAATGATAGTTTTATATATTTTCAGTTTATCGTTTTTGGAAAGGAGTTGGGACATCAAGAGTCTCTGCAATGCATAATAGCACACATTTCCAGAATTGAGCCTATGTTTAATTTCTTTGTGCATCTCATTCCTATTTGTGATTATTGTTCCTAGGTATTTGAATTCAGCCACTTCCTCAAAATTTCCCTCATTTGTCATTAGCTGTCCATTTCCATTATATAATGTATTTCTACGTGTGACCATATATTTAGTTTTATTGATATTTACTTCCAGTCCTAATTTCTTAGTGTTACTCAATAGTGTGTGCGTGTTGTCCTTTAGTATCTCCTCACTATCGGCCAACAATACTACATCATCAGCATAAACTAACAGCTTATTAATACCATTCAGTTGTAAGCCTTCCTCATTCTCTTAAAGATTTAATGGCATGCTCTAGTACAAATTTAAATAGTAGAGGAGATAGTGCATCTCCTTGCTTCAACCCATTCTGGATTTCAAAAGTGTCCGAAAACTGTTTGCCTACACGCACCCTACTCTTTGTGCCATTTAGACACATTCGTACAAGTCTAATTAACTTTTTAGGAATTCCAAACTCCAGTAGGATACTATATAACTTCTCCCTCTTCATTGAATCATATGCTTTTTTTGAAGTCTACGTATAGTTGATGTACAGTACCATTATATTCCCATTTCTTTTCTAAAATCTGTCTTATACCGGTACTAAAAATCTGATCTGTTGTAGACCTGTTTCTTCTAAATGCACATTGATGATCTCCTAGAATGTCATCAATATAGGGAGTAAGTCTGCTTACTAATATATTTGTAAGAATTTTGTACGAAGTTGAAAGTAATGAGATGCCCCTGTAGTTGTTGCACTCAGTTTTATCTCCTTTCTTATAAATTGGTACGATATAGCATTATTTATTAAATTAATATTGAGAAGCTAAAGCTATTACTATGATAAAAATAAGTAAATTAATGAACACAATTACATTATTGTAAAGATAAAGGCAAAATTTTTTATCTTTACCATTGATTTACAATAATTTAATTGTGTTCATTAATTTACTTATTTCTATCATAGTAATAGCTTTAGCTTCTCAATATTAATTTTATAAATAATGCTATAGCTGTGTGGAGTCCCTTCATTGTCTTCTTCAGGTTGTTATGCGGGGACATTTAAGACCCGTTTGAAGGTAGCGTGAAAATATCTCTATAGTTTAAGTGGTCTTTGGCCCGAGCGGTTGGCCTTGGTTTTGGAGGATGAATTCCACATTTAAACATGTTAAAAACACAGTAAACAATAAAATAGCATTATATATTAAAATAAAACCAAACATAGAGAAATATTAAAACCAAAAAGTATAAACACTTATTAAAATCAGCTAAAATCGCCATATTGTCAAGCGTCAAAATACTAAAACTGATAAAAATTCAGAGAGAGAAAACCATCATTTAAAAGATTCAACTTTATTCATTATTCTAAGTTCTTTGGACCATTTGGTCCTTTAATTAAATTAATGTATGTAAAATGACCATTTAAAAGAATGATAATAAAATAAAAGATTCATATTACCCATGTAGAGCTTGTAGAGCTGCACCCCTCCGCAGGGGGACCGCGTTCGGTCCCCGCCGCCGTTCTGACTTCGTTAAAAAAATCGCGAATATTTATATGATAAATTTTAAGTTTCTAATCGGGGGAAATTTGGGTGGAAAGTACATGATCTAGTTCGAAACCTTCATCTATGTCAAAATGGAAAACTTTGTTCCACTTTCACTTCTTGCAACTCACATTACTCTTATATAATGTGGTCATCTTTCTGACTAAATAATTCTGGAATCTTGTGACATGGTTTTGATCCAGAATATAAAAACATTATGGCTTTTTACTAGCGTTTTTTATATTATATGAGTATGACTAATTTGTTTTTCAGTGCGGTTATTTATTCCCTATTTTCTGATATAATACACATGTATATGTGTCTATCCTTTATCGGCTTTTTATAGTATTTTATTATTATGGCAGTTAGGCCCTAGTGTAGGCATAACATTTCCCCCCCCTAAATAAGACTGTAGGGTTGAAAAACCGAGTCTTTTTTCCTTATAGGATATCTCTCACCTCCCGGGAGTTTGTCCTGACAATTATCTAATTAACTTTAAGTGGGAGTGGAACTGACGTCATCAATTGGCGATTTCATCTGTAACCTGAAAGTATTTTGTTCTCATTCTAAGAGGTTAGATCGTCTTTTACTTGCTAATTGCCCCGGATACCCATAATTGTGTCGTAATATCGGTAAGATCTGTTTACTTAGTGAGAACACTATACTTCTAAAAAAACAACAACAAAATTACAATATAGCATGCCTTCGTGGGCGCACGGTCAAAAATTTACTTTTCCACTAGAAATGTTTACTGATCTCCGTCCTTTTTTAAACCTTCTTGTGGTTTCTTTTGAAACGATGCACTAATCACTTTTATTCACATCCGACGCACTTAACAACATTTCGTTTCTTTTTTGTTTTTCACTTCTAAGGTTCTATTCGTGTACCTGAACACTTTTTTTTTTAAATTATCAGAACTGCTGTGGCTAGCTTGGAGGTCAGGGTTCGTGTCTGCTTGCCTCGATGGAGGATGCGATGTTCTAATGCTCGATTTCGTGGATCATGTTCAGCTGCCGTTGGTCCAGGTAGGCCTTTGATTTGGTTATGCCTAGTTTCATTAAACAAAACCCAGTTAGGTCCAAGGAGAGCTTGTGAAAGGTTTGATAGGAATTAATCTTGACGTGGAGTTTGTTTTCTTGATTCATCTATAGGAGCAATTTGGAATGAAGGAAGTTAGGCCAAGGTTGACGTTGGAGATAGTGTTTTTTTTATAATTGCCTGAGTTTGTTCTTTACTGCTTGTGAGGTGTTTGCCTTAGGCTGGTTGCGAATCTGGACATTCACCCATCTTATGCTCCGTCATGAGATGTACAGGATGCAGTTGGTCCTGGCAGCTCTATGCTGTGCTCTCGTCATCAGATGTACAGGATGCGCCGTGAGTATGGGCCTCTTAATCTTGCTCCCATCATGAAGTGTGCGTGGCTGGTGGCCGCAGGTCCAGGCGGGAAGCTTGTAGTTCGTAATTTCTGAAATCTTATTAAAACCTGGGAGGATAACTTTAAACATCGATTACTGGGTTGGCGGGTATCCCGCTCTACATGGGTCCGCATCCTTTATTATCACCCCTTTTCATATAATGGTCATATTCGGTTTGATTTAACCTCATCGCTTAGATGCTTCATTGTTCAGCCATCTTATCTCCGATACTACTCGTATATTCCGAACCCTGCTTACTAGACGTCCTGGCTTTAGGTCTTATTATTGTTATACAACATCGTATCATTTAGTTTTTGTTTATTACGTGCACCCATGCACCTATCTGTCTCTTATAGCTAGCCTCATGTTGCAAAAGAAATGCTCTTATATTGCTGGTATTATGATTCTCATGAATCATTTACGCCCTTATTGCAATTCAGGTTTCACTGGATTCAAAAAAATTTTCAGTATTTTACCGCTTGTTTTCAAAACTTTCCATTGCTTGTTTAAAATTACATTTGTGCTTTTCGCTCTATCAAGTCCTGGGTTCGATCGAGTGTGCTCGCCTACGCATAAATCGATAGGGCTTTAAGATGTAAATACTACTTAGTACAATTATGTAACCTGAATTCCGGATATCATTCCCTCGTGAGGTTCTGATTTTTGAGAGCATTCCCTTTCCTTCTATCATGCGTCATCCTGGATACTTCTTTGCATCTTAAATTCTCTCGTTTCTAACCTATCTGTCCATTTCCCGTGCTACGGCCTACAATAGTTACTTTACAAAAAAACCAAATGGTGTTGTTCCCTTAAGTCCTTCCTAATTCGTTCGGCAATATCTCATCTGTCCTCTTGAATTTCTGTATTTAACTTTTTACATTACTCCTGATTATGCGTGGACTTTATTCCGTGTCTTGGGTCCCCATCTTACCTATGGGTTTAACCTCTCCCTTTGTCATCTCCTACTCCTTTATATTCCTCTTAATTTCCATATACGTTTTTGGGTTAGTTCCTGGTCTCATATGTGTAGACTTATTCCCTATCTTACCTATGGGTTTAACCTCTAAGTTCGTGTACAACCCCATGTGTTTAACCTCTAATTTCATGTACAACCCTATGTGTTTTAACTTCTAATTTCGTGTACAACCCTATGTGTTTAACCTCTAATTTCTTGTACTATCCTTGTGTGTTTAATCTCTAATTCCATGTACTTCCCTAAGTGTTTAATCTCCAATTTCATGTACAACCCTATGTGTTTAACCTCTAATTCCATGTATTCCTTATGTGTTTAACCTCTCATTTTCTGAGATCTCCCTACCTAATGTGTTTAACCTCTCTTTGTATGTACTACCTAATGTGTTTAACCTCTAATTTCATGCACTTCCCTAAGTGTTTAACCTCTAATTTCGTGTACAACCCTATGTGTTTAACCTCTAATTTCGTGTACAACCCTATGTGTTTAGCCTCTAATTTCTGAGATCTCCCTACCTAATGTGTTTAACCTCTCTTTGTATGTACTACCTAATGTGTTTAACCTCTATTTTCATGCACTTCCCTAAGTGTTTAACCTCTAATTTCGTGTACAACCCTATGTGTTTAACCTCTAATTTCGTGTACAACCCTATGTGTTTAAAATTACTTTGATATAATTAGCATGATTATTTATTCCTATTAGCATAGTGGTTAAAGCACTGCGCTACAAGTAGGAAAGTAGAGGTTCAAGTCCCGGTGGGTTTAGGATTTTTAACCTGATCCAACTCTTCTGGCGGTACTATGGCCCTGGGGTCGATTCAACATCTAACTGAAATGAGTACCAGACGCTTGTTCTGGGTTAAGGGCGGCCGTCACGCAGGGCTGATAACCCGGCTGACATCAAGTGCCGATTGTCTAGAAATATTGGGAGCCTTAACGTCCCATTACCTCACGGCCTCCTGTAGGGGGAATACTTTACTTTATTTTACCACTGTTATTACTTTATTACGAAATTGTTCCTGTTTTCCAAATCCTTTGACTTTTATGTATTCCATTTCCCTAACTATTTTCGTGCTAGTCTTCGGTCATCATTTTTGTAATTAAATTATTTATAGACCTATTATTAGATTTATTTTAACTTATTTATTTTCCCAGTATAAATCACTCATTACTTTGCAAGTTAGAATGTGGTTCCTTGAACCTTACGTGGGCCAAGATTAATTACCTAACTAGTATTTGTGAAAAGGTCCCAGTGTATGCACGAGTTGCAGGAGTGGCTGTAATGGTTAATATAGCCTCCGTTAGATGGCTCTGTAGTCACCGTTGCCACTTTGGCAAGAAAAACATGTATAATGGACGTAAGCCAACTCCCCATTTCCTAACCTAACAAACCAATTACCTAGTTAATAAAATATAAATAATTTTACGTATCCTACCTCTATCCACGGTTCAGTAAGATATCCAAGATCGTGTTTTACGTGAATAATCTATATAAAAAAAATGAATGTTTACATACACGAAATTTCTCTATGGTTTACATAGTACAAAAGTGTTTGGTGCATTAGTGGCATAAGTGTAAGATGCGTCCGCCGTCTGGTTTCCTCAAATTTATTACCCTTTTCGTAATCCCAAAAAAAAATATACGATAAAAAGTGCAATTTAGTGGCGTGTAAAGCAACCTATGATCCCTTGGGCTTATCTCTCGTGGTGATGCTTCCAGAAATGATTTATGTGTACATTTGACCGTGCCACGCTTCCCGATAGACGAAATAATAAAAAAATATGTCATTATCAACAGTGAATGAGATATTGCCTTAATTAATACAAAAAAATATTAAATCAATTTCATAACTACACTTCCGGTTACTAAACCAGTGTAACTCTACAAATATTCTGAAAAAATATCATAACCTAGGTTAACAAACGAAAAGTATCATCTGACTGAAAAACTTTGTCAAAATCATCTACAACACCAAATAATCCATAAAAACTATATGTATCCAAAAAAAATCAAGTTCTGAAATGAACATAACGTATAACATAACCCAGAAAAGAAATATCATTTGTCCATACTAAAAATAAAACATTTGTTGAAAAACATCAATACCAAAATTATTAGAATATAACCTAAAAACAGCGGTATAGTTACATATCCAAAATTTACCCATTGACAATACAAAACCATTAATTATACCCAAAAATTAGATCCTAAAAAAAATAAAATAACCACAAAAATATACGACAGTCCTAAAGCCAGTTATTAATAATGTCCCAAAGTTGAAAATTTTCTGCTTTCTCCTCTGTTTTAAAAGACATAGTTTATTCATTAGTACCAATGTGACTCTTATCTTCCCGATTGAAAAAAAAAAACATATAGATTTTTACTGTATACGAATTGAAGGTTAATTTTGGGGTCTAGGGTTCGTTTTCTTATCCGTGAATATAATAGAATATTATGTTCACGAACATACCACCGTCTGCCATCCAGTTGTTACGCGGGGACATTTAAGCCCCGTTTGAAGGTAGCGTGAAAAGATCTCTATAGTTTAAGTGGTCTTTGGCCCGAGCGGTTGGCCTTGGTTTTGGAGGATGAATTCCACATTTAAACATGTTAAAAACACAGTAAACAATAAAATAACATTATTTATTAAAATAAAACCAAACATAGAGAAATATTAAAACCAAAAAGTATAAACACTTATTAAAATCAGCTAAAATCGCCATATTGTCAAGCGTCAAAATACTAAAACTGATAAAAATTCAGAGAGAGAAAACAATAATTTAAAAGATTCAACTTTGATCATTATTCTAAGTTCTTTGGACCATTTGGTCCTTTAATTAAATCTATGTATGAAAAAAATGACCATTTAAAAGACTGATAATAAAAAGATAGAATATTCATATTACCCATGTAGAGCTGCACTCCTCCGCAGGGGGACCGCGTTCGGTCCTCGCCGCCGTTCTGAATTCGTTAAAAAAATCGCGAATATTTATATGATAAATTTTAAGTTTCTAATCGGGGGAAATTTGGGTGGAAAGTACATGATCTAGTTCGAAACCTTCATCTATGTCAAAATGGAAAACTTTGTTCCACTTTCACTTCTTGCAACTCACATTACTCTTATATAATGTGGTCATCTTTCTGACTAAATAATTCTGGAATCTTGTGACATGGTTTTGATCCAGAATATAAAAACATTATGGCTTTTTACTAGCGTTTTTTATATTATATGAGTATGACTAATTTGTTTTTCAGTGCGGTTATTTATTCCCTATTTTCTGATATAATACACATGTATATGTGTCTATCCTTTATCAGCTTTTTATAGTATTTTATTATTATGGCAGTTAGGCCCTAGTGTAGGCATAACACAGGTAGAAGCCATTCATTGTGTATTTGTGAATGATGATTCATTGCAATTGAATGTGGGACCAGTAGAGTAAGGTAAAGGAAGGATTTCTGCTTGGATGGAATGAAGTTTGGATTAGCTCAGTGGACAGATCATTAGCACAGAAAGCTAAAGGTTCGGGGTTCGATATCCGGTTCAGGCAAAAATTTTTATCTTTGCCATTGATTTACATAAATGTAATTGTGTTAATTAATTTACTTATTCCTATCATAGTAATAGCTTTAGCTTCTCAATATTAATTTAATAATTTTCATTAGGTATTGAACTTTCTATTAAAAATTCCAGAAAATGTGCATTAATAATTTGTCCTGTTAGTTTGGTAGCTTGTGAACCATACGTTTTGTCTGTGTTTACTTCTATTCCTAACACATCCTGAATGCACTTTAATTACAAAGGAATCTAAACACATTCTCTATCAGTGAGTCTTGAAATTTTGTATGCATTAACTTAAAGCTTAATACATAAAGTGACCATCTAAAACTGATTGAAAAAAAAACTTCTAAATCCAACTGTGAATCCTTAAGGGAAAAGGGTATTTTTTTAACTATATACTAATACAAATAAGCAACAAATAGTATTTCATAGTTAAATATGGGAAACAGTAAATGGGAACAAATAGTAAATTAACAAAAATACTTTGAAGCTCCAAATTAAAAAAAAAAAATAGTTTTACAAAAATGTATATAACTCAATCTTTTTAAATGTGAATTCAAGTCTATGGATCCACTATATATTTTATAAACTTGTACATTATACCATAACTGTGATTTTTTCACAGTTCTGTTAGTAATTGGAAGCCTAGAATTTTGTTTTTCAAAATTTTTAATAACACGTATCAAAAGTAGGATATAATTAGTAAACAGTTTGGACAAAGTTTTCTCTTCAAATATTAATTTGTCCTTCAACATGAGTGATACATTTAGGGCCGTATGCAAATACATTAGTCTCCGGTGAGCTGAGTTTTCCGTGAGCACGTGCAAAGTTCGAATTAGCTACCCACAAACTGGTCATGCATGAAAGTAGGTTTTTTTCGTAATATTGGCAAGAAATTACCCAGAATTCTCAGCGATAAAACCACTTCTGTTATTTTTGTCTGCTAGAGGAACACATTTATGCTTGCGTCTCACAAATAAAACCGTATATGACTACGTCTGCATTGCGCGATATTACGCTGATTCTCCTGTTCTTCCAGTTGAATTCTTTGGTAGACTCTATCAAATTTCTCTTCTCCGCGTATACCAAAAAACATGATCAAAGTCTTCAAGGTCCGACATCTTGGATAAAGCAGCAAGGTTTCAAAGTACATCGGGTTGCTCACGATTCGTTCTCTGCAAAGTCACCTCACCAGGTAGCTTATGAATTTCGACATTTATTATCGCATGAACAGACTTTTGGGTACCCAAAAACGTCTTTGGATGCAACTTTCTCAGCAGAGAACGACTTTTACGGTCTAATACGTTCATAGATACGACCCTTAAAATAGAAACAGAAAATATATAGCTTTACTGGCTAATAATAGTAGTATTAAATCCTATTAAAGAAAAAAGTCGTCTTGAATAAGAAGCTGCCAGATGGCATGTAGAATGAAGGCATATGGCCTCAGGCTTGTGGGGATTATATAAGAGAAAGAAAATGTTATATTTAAAGTGAGATGCCTAAGTAGCACAGTGGTTTAGTGCACTGGTATGTAGAACTTCAGTTCAAATCCCAGTTTAGGTATAATTTTTTTCCCCTTCAAATATCAAATTTTAAAATTAGTTTTGTAATAATATGCATTATTAAATGGGAATGGACACTTCATAACAAATAAGGAAAAGTGTGAAGAAGTGACAGAATTCAAATATCTATAAACAATAATCACAAATGGAAATAAGGTGTAGAAATTATTTAATATAGACTCACTATATGATCAATTGAGTTGGTGTTTACTTGATGAAAACTCATAAAACTAAAACTTAGTTTTATTTTTATTTAATTAATGGACTCATTATATTTGACACATGTCCACCGCTGTGGTCTCGAGGTAGCGTTCTGCCTTGTCACGCAGCGGGCCCGAGTTCGATCCCCGGTCGGGGCAGTTTTTCTGGGTGAGGTTTTTATTGGGGTTTTTCCTCACCTGTAAGACATGTCAGGAAAACTTTAAGGCCCAAACGGTCCCCGAAATCATATGGCCATCATCCTTATCATTATCATCCTTACCATTATCATTATCATCATCATCCTTCACCAGTGTGGAAAGCAACGGGAAGCTACCACACCTACACAATTCCCTAGTAAAGCTGCAAGCATAGCATGAAAATGCTATGATTGCAGTGAAGGACCTGCCTTCGGGCAGAATTACTATGGATGGATATTTGACACCACATTGGGACCAGCAGCATCAACCATCATATCAGATAATGTAGCGAATAAAGACCTGCTGAAGATAGAACGGATGTTCTGAAAGGCCTACAGACATAACGAATACATATTTTATAAGTTGAGGACGACGGATCTTACCTAAGAAGGTATATTTTAACTTATTTTATGACTATCCACCTCAACGATTTTAACAATGAATTTTATTAGTATTGACATTATATTTGAGTTGTGAATTTTGACTTATCTCATATTTCTTGATTTTTATGCAGTTGTATGGCATGAAGAATGTTGCGAAGTTAGCGACGAAACCTAGGTCTGCATAAAAATCAAGAAATATGAGGTGAGTCAAAATTTATAACTCAAATATACTGTAATTGAAATAAACCTCATAGTGTTATTTCCTATATATATTTAATATAGGCTCAACTCTGGAAACATTCTATTATACATTACTGGGATTCTTTGTCATCTGAACTCCTTTTAAAAAAAAGGTTATACTAAAAAAATATATAAAACGGTGATTCTACCAGTTTACTATATGATTGCAAAACATTGTCTCTAGAGGAGAAAGGTTTACAAGTATTTGAGAATAAAATGCTTAGGAAAATTTTTGGACCAAAGAGAGACTATTAAGCAGATAAATGGGAAAATTACACAACAGTGAACTACTTAATGTTTATGGATTATCCGGATGTAATAACAGTTACATCTCATACACTATGAATGCCAGGATTTGTGATACAAATGAGAAATGAAAGAGGGGCATGGAAACTAACTGTAAGAAAACCAGAGGAAAGTGCCAAGAATGAGGTGAGGGGATAAAATGACTGTGATTTGAGAAAGGTGAATTGTTTAGGAAAAATGACTGGAAAACATAAGCTCAGGTTAGGATATATGGTGAGTTTATGCAGTCATGAACCTCTGGGTTTGATTAGTGCCAGTGAGTTATCTTTTTATTATATGTAAATATCTTATGAAATTATTATTAATTTAAACTTTGGAAAAATTTACATTTTTAAGTGGGATCTAGACAAAATACATTCCAAATTTCATGCAGGTAATTTTTTTTATTTTTAATTATTTTTGAAGGAGTTGTATCAGTTTTTGTGCTGTCATGGGATTGAAAATGAAACTATGGAAAACTGCAATTAAATACGTTTGCTGTATAAAGGTATTACATTCAAAATGGTCTAAAATGACTTATCGTGTCAAGCATGTTTGAAATATAAAGATATGTTTGTATTCCTTTTTCACAGAATAGAGTTTTGGACTTAATACCTTTTACGCGATAAATATAGATATTAACATGCAGATAAAAGTGAAAATTCATATTTCTTTAATGACATAAAGGTGTTGGGCAGGCAAACTTCATGATCACATCATCTTCCCTGAGAATTTCAAAATTCTCTAGCTTTTCTCTACTTTTCTAGATATATATTTTCTCCCAAAACTGTGAGTTCTGTCAGTCTTTCTAATTATTTTAGCAATTTTGATCTTTTTTCAACAATTTTAAGATATTCTTTCCACATATGAGCAGCTCCTAATTTTTCTATTTCTCCAACGCTATAGAGGGGGGGAGCTTCCAATGGAAACCTGAATTTTTTTTTTTTTTTGCTTTGAAAAGTAGTTAATACAACTAAATAGAAAAAAAAACTTTTGATGTTCAATATTAAATTTATCACTTCTCACCGATGACAAATTAAATTTAAAGAGAAAGGTATATTAATTAATTTGAGTTGTATCTTTAATTTAAGAAAAATATATGCCTAAATCAGGATTTGAACCCAATGTCTCTGGTTCTGTACATCAGTGCTCATCCATCTGACCTATTAGGCTTCTGATTTTTGTCTATGTCCCGCGCCGTAGCCGAGCGGTTAAGGTAGGAAGCCTTGGCGCAGAGCTACGGGACTTGCGCTGGTTCAAGTCTCCATGGGGGAAGAAATTTTCTCATGGTATTTCGGCCAGTATGGGACCGGTGCCCACCCAGCATTGTGAGGCAATTGGGTAGCTACAATAAGTAGCGGCTCCAGGTTGAGGAACCAGCTATAACGGCTGGGGGACTCGACATGCTAACCACATGTCACCCCTACACTGGCTGTTGATCATCTACCTCTGTGATTGACACATGTGGATGTGAAGGGCCAGCAGCCGGCTGGTAAAAGGGCAACCGCTGAAAAGTGGAAAGACCCTCAATCGGATTTTTGTCTATACTAATACGATTCCCTCATGCAAGAAAGCACAGAACATTCTTTACACTAACACCATGTAGCAGCTTCTTAAACAAGACTTAAATAGGTCTCAATACTACTTTTATAGCCAGTAAAGCTTAAATTTCAAGTTTAATATTAAATTTATCACTTCTCACTGAATGACACATTAAATTTGAAGAGAAAAATATTGTCGGCATTCAAGCAGAAGTCATTAAATCCAAAATTGGCTGTTTTGAGATATGTACACTAC